>WURS02445811.1:0-14560 GCA_011762765.2 Rhinocypha anisoptera
ACGGGAGGGGGAAGGAAGAAAGAGGAAGAAGGAGAGGGAAAATGGGAAGGGTGGAAGTGGAGGAAGGAGAAAATAAGATCCGAGCACATACGCGCTTATACTACAGCCTCTCCCATCGCACGAACCCACCCAACACTTACTCAGTTCTCTCTCTCTCTCTCTCTCACCCTCCCCTTCCCTCCCACCCGTTTCTCCAGACCATTCTTCCGTGAAATCAGCCCCTCCCGCCACCATCGGGTGCTCCACCCCCGTTATCTCTCTCCCCCATTCTGCCTCTTGTGGATTCAAGAAATATGTCGGTAGCGTACCAGGGTGAATATTCTCATGGTTTGTTAGCGACTCGCTTTTATTAGGAATCAGTTTGTCTGGTGGTAAAAATGTAAAGCCTCGTGTTATTTTATAATATGAGCCTATTTTTTTCCTGCGGTTTCACACCTGAGAAAGGGTTGGAAACAAAATAATATAAATAGATTTCGGCGATAAAGTGTGTAACTCTTTTTAGTTTTAAAAAACTGATACTCGTAGCATAAAGTATGTAATTTTCATTTCCTTTCATCACTTTAATTAGTGAACTTCTCGTGCTTAGCGTTTGTCTCCAGTCGCAAGAAAAATCCTTAATTACGGAATGCATATAAATAGTTTGCATTTAAGTCTTTTATAAATCATTCGACACTCTTCCCAACACCCCTGCGATATGTGTTAATCAAATATATTGAAGCAGGAAGAGTTTTGAGAATTTCAGCAATAAAGTTAATATCAGAAACGCTTAATTTTATTAGGACTAAGGTTATCTTTCCCAACGTTGAAATTTCGATGATTTCTGTTTCAGTTCTGTTGTATGTGAATTTTGGTCTACTATAAATAGATGATTAGACCAGGATGAGTATTATTGTCAATTAGCACTTGAATGTTCAAAAGTAATTTTATGCGTGAATATGGAAAAGGACATTGGAGTATTATTACTTAATGGGCGATCAGTAGTCTTTCAGAAAGAGGTTTCCTGTTTTCGAAATATTAAGGCTTCTTTTTCAGACTTGGTGCTTGCGATGCGATTTTTCTCCATTGATTTTGGGTACGAAGTTCGATATTGAATGTAGGTAAATTTTAATTTACTCACCTGGTTGAAAAGAGTTTGGTATGAAAAGAGAAAATATTATCTAGTGTGAAGCTGAAATAGGCAACTTTTGAACGGCAACTTTCAGCTTCTTACTCATTTTTTATTATGTCACATCCGATATTATTTGAAAAATGACATATTAGAGATACCATTTTACATATATATTTGAACAATTTAAAATGAACCTTTTATATTTAAATTCCGTAGAACCTCATATGAATAATTTTCTACGACCTTCACAATGGTTAATTTATTGCGTGCAAACTTTTGTTCAAAGAAATGTTAATTTAAAATTTTCAGAAAATTTGTGAAAATTCAGAAATAAAATATTTAAATATTTTTCCATTGCCCTGTTAGCTAGTTTTCTTCCTAACCTCAGTTTCATCCTCAGCATTAAAATTTTCACAAATTAGGCTTACCTGTCGAATTCCCCCGGGGATTAATTAAGCGGTGTAAATCATTAACGAGAATAATCCAAATGAAACACCACAAAGCCTTTTTCCACTACGTATTCACTGATTGAATTCTCTGGATAGCATTACCCATAAACACTTTGAAACCTTTTATAAAATTCATATTTCTCTACATACAATATAAAAAGGGAAATCGTTGATATTGGCTGGGCTAAATGTTTTTATTTCCGTTGTATTTCTGATTACCAATGATTATTTAATCTATAAGGTTTACGTGAGAGCAGGTTTACATATTGTGCAAATCCATCCAAGTTAAAGTGTTACATATGACAATATGCATCCTAAACTGTCACATATAAAACTATTTCCGTGTCTGAAATTTATTCGGTATCATATTAATACCTCTTTACCTACCTAAGGTACCTTGGTAATATCCTTTTAATATTTCCTAAAATGAACAATGAAATGAAGTCACTAAAGTCCGGTAGTTAGTTGTTTCGGATACTGACCGTATTTAAAATTCCAACGGGAAACTTTGAACAATTCATTAAGAATAGGAGAAATGCGCGATCTTGAATTGTTGCATTGTAAATCGTGTAAGGACTGTGAATCGTAATTGGACATGAGCAATTACTCAGCAACCCACTTTCTGAGTTGTACTTAAAGATGGCTCTACTGAAACCCTTCATGAGAAAATTCAGTGCCGATTTACCGAGTTTTATTTCACGTTTATGAAAGAAAGTAATCAGACAAAGTATGAGTAAAAGATATATTTGCCATAAATCAGGTTTTAAGTGAAATATAGTCGTCATCACCCCCTCCACGGAAATAATTTTCAACGCCGAATTTTTCCATGACAATATTTTTCGTCGGCAGCTCAACCAAGATTTGTGTCACATAAATCAAAGTGAGCAGACATTTCTACTTCTAGAAACGTGGAAGGGTGTTCATGTGATAATTCTTGCAAACCTTTAATGCCCAATAGAAATTTAATCAATTTTTTTGTTGCATAGAAAGACATATTTACTAAGATATCTAGGAATTATTCATGCTGTTTTTATAAAACATGAGAAAAATGTTGAAATTAGCTAATTTTTTGTCCATTTTAACGAGAAGAATAACAGATTAAATGAAAACTTCAAGAACTAGTGTGATAACTCGGAATTGAATGTATTATGCCTTTCTTGGTGGAGTATTTTCATTTCACGGTGCTCGGATAATTATAAAAAGGCGTTCCTCCGTCTCGGGAAGTTCCTCTTTTATGTCCGATTCCCAATCATAGCAATCAGACAAAAGCTTTACATTAGGGTGCCGCAAACTCGACTCACGAATTCCCGGAGCGGCGACGCCCGGTCTATGCCCTCGGAATTCCCATTATGGGTGGGTAGTGGACAAAGGGCTTTGCGATGTAGCTCCCCAAAATCCAACCGCTCTTTATCCTGGCAGCAACCCCTACAGAAACCGGGGAAAAATTATGAAAAAATAATACGGCTTCCTTTTAGGACCAAACTCATGACTGTCCTACCTTCTCCCTCTCTCTCTCTCTCTCGCCCCCTCTTCCCTCTCTTTCCCTTTTCTCTGTCTCTGCTTCACGCTTTCCCCACTGTCCTTTTCACGCCTTTACCACTTTTCCTTCGTACTTTCCCCCTCCTTCTCATTACCTCACTCTTACCATCTCGCTCACCCTCTCCCCGTCGCAGTATCAAATTCTCGTACTAGTCGGTGTTCTGCCACGGAAAGAGTTTTTGATTGTTGTACACCAAAAATAATAATGATAATACCTGTTTTACAGACATTATCAGCAGTCTGCCATTTTGAGTTAGGTTTTCAATGGCGTCTACACATTGCTTCACATTAGCGCTACCAAGAGCTCTATAATTTAGCGTTAAAATGATAATAATGTCTATTAAGGTCCTCTTAACACTCTATACCCCTTCATACTATGTAAAATTCCTACTTTTACTAGTCTCTCCTCCCTTCGGTTAATATAAAACCGTCTATCACGATCTTCAAATAAAATGCCCCATAAAATTAAATTTGCCACACAATTTACTTACTTTTCCGAATTTGTTCTTATCATCATTTCCTCCTCTGTTACACTGACCACTTCTTCATTTTTATATTCTTTGCACTCTGTATTTTTTTCCACTCTTAAGAGGTTCACTTGCAAAAAACCTGCACTTTGGCATACTACCTAACCTCGAGGATTATATTGCTAAATCAAAAAAGTAACAAATCCATTGTAAACTTTTATTTTGGTTTTTGCTTAACGACTTTTTTTGGAGACTATCATGCCTATATCCCTTCCTTTTTGTTTATTCCCCTGCCGCTTTCTTACACCTTTGCATTCCAAAGGGTTCTCACTTTGAAGTGCTCTCTTCTGGTTTTCGACTGCATGAACAGCATTTATGATACCTACTTGTTCCTTTCATTGACTATCATTTTTTACGCCTGTAAGTAAAACCGACTTTGTTTTATTTGTCGTTATTTCAAATGGTTTTGTTCTATCACTCACATGGCCTACATTAGCCACCATTTGACGAATTTCTTTTTTAACCCAATGGAACTCTCGCGACGATTCTCTTATACTCTGTTAAAAAATTATTCTGTTGTCATCTCTCTGGCAGTTTCCACAATTCTTCCACATTTCCTCTCATGAGCCCAACGTGTTTGTTTCCTTAATGCAATGCCTGTTGAAAGCTTGCCTAATTCATTATTCTCATACTCGTGTTAGCGCTCCCCACGAATACTGGGCCTCTTCCTTTAACTTTGGGCAACTTGTATTTCCTCGCCGTTGAGAACATTTTGTGCGGCGCTGAAGCCTTGGCCTCGGAGCTACCGGTCACGACACCAATTTCGGAGGGCTGAACGATTTAATTCAGCGATACCTCACTCTCTGTGGAGTCGTCATATTGCCTGGGGAAAACGATGTTGATCCGCTATCACGTTATCTCATTCATTAGTGTAAATGATGACTTTTCCTCTCCTACCTATCTCCCCAACGATGTCAAATACTTTTTCTATTCATTATCTGACGAAGGTGACATTTTCGGCGAAGGTGATCATCATGCCTTCCTTACGTCACTATAACGCTAGGAATTAGCAGAAACGGTACGGTTTCTTCAACGATATTTGCGATTACCAAGGGGAGAGGACCTTTCAGTTGCACGATAAGTGCTTGGCTAATTATTATAGTTATTTCTTTGTGTAACTATATTCAAATTCCTAAAGTTTGTGTGCAGGCATATATATTGGGCCACCTGGAATTATCTCTAAAAATTACGGAGTACAGACTATTTACTACTATTACTACTGCAACTTTACTACTACTGTACTGCTGCTGCTGCGACTACTACTGCCACTGTACTAGTGATACTACTAACACTACTTCTACTACTACTACTGTACTAAAACCATTTCCTACTATTACTAATGTATTATACTAATTTGCTACTAAACCTTTCACTATTTACTATGTACTACAGTCAATTAGAGTAAAGATTTACGTATTCGAATCCAAATGTTACACATAGATACCAGGAATGAAATCCAGATTTTCATTATTTTGTTCATAACACCATACCGGAAACTTTTTAGGAAGTAAGGATGAGGAACGGGGTATCGTAATTTGACAGATTATCTCACTGATCGGATTGTCTTCAAACAGGACCAAAACAGTGTTTTAGAAGTTTTTCGAATGAAAAACTAACCGATATTTCTGCTCGAGACGATCATTCCAACTTCAACCCTCTTTTGTAAAGAAGCACTGGGAATGACCTTAACAACAAGCGGGCAACAATTCATAAACAATTAAACACCGGCTTTTAGACAAGAACGTGGTACATGTGAACTTACAAACATTACTATTCTGGCTGAGAGATGGTCAGCCAAAAATATTGACCCTACGGCTCAAAAATGTTTTTCTACCTTACAGAAATCGATTTTCCTGTGAGTAATATGGGTCTCAGTAGCCTGGGCAGCCCCCAAAAAACTAACTTCACCCATGAATTCCAGTCTGTTTACTCGTGTTGGTCCTTTCTCTTTGGTGGATATGTAACCGATATATCGGTGTTGTTTATTTTCATATTAATGTGGGATGAATTGCAGATATGGCCCAAATGTTTTCAGCTATAACGCGTTTGTTCTTTGAAAGCAAAGTACATTCTGTCTTGAAATCACAAAAAAACTAGATACGATAATATTAGGAGCTCTTAAAGAATAGTCTACCACAGTTTATTTCTCTGACTTGAACAATACTATAAACGCGAAAGCCATTGTTGCAAATGACGAATATCAGTGATTCACATTAAAGGCGGTGTGAATTGGTCGAATTTTTCCTTTTCGAGGAAGAAAGCGACGGGAATGTCCATGAGCGGTCGTGTCATGCGTGCAGAACTGCTGCTGTCGTTGAGATTATTCACAGCCTTATAGATAAACTTGGACTTTCCAAAGTGTGTGGAAAATTGATCCCCAAAGAGCTCGCGTGACGGAACCCAAGAAATGGTACCGAGATGAAACACTCGCTCTCCCGGAACACTTTCGTAGAGCCAAATACATAGGAGGAGACTTCTTAGAAGAATAGTCAGTACACCTGAGGACCGTCGTAATAGGATTCCGGGATTGCGAAATTTCATGTCTAATACTTTCAGAGAAATGAACCATGGCACATTACTTCTTGAGTACTACTTTCGCATTTTGGATTGTCTATCCATTTTTGTATTAATGGTATGTATCAATCGAATTTAAAAGTAAATTAATAACTTTTGCATCCATTTCTGTGATCAATCAGTCGACCTAAGAATCGCCTATATTGCCAGTCGCATTTAAGTTAGCAAGAGTCTTATTATATGGATATAAATTGCAAGAAAACAGCTATATGCAAGTTGCGAACGGACTAACTTAAATATCTCAGTGGAAAAGCAGGACTTAGAAAGAATACTTTACTTATTTAGCGGATGTTTTAATAAAGAAAATAATCACAATGGCATGGCTATTAACTAAATAATTGCAATAGAAAAAAATCGTAAACAGAAGTGATATTACGGATTTTGAAAATTTAAGGAATATTTTGAAATAAAAATATTAAATTTAGCCAGATCTCAACCGTTTTCCTGGCGGATTTCAGTGACCGTATGGTGTTAGGCAATTTGACATTTGACATAAAAGTCATAGTAACCAAAAAATAACCGCCATTTCATGACTCTTAACGGTTAATAACGGCTTCGGTGCCTGTACTCAATAAATGCCAGGACCCTCCTCTTTGAAAATACAAATGGAAGAGAAGCCGTATGCATATATTTTATTTCATTTAATTAATTTTGCATAATTATAATAAATAATATTGATGAAAATTATACTTGCGTATGATTGCTATACTGCCGTTTTTATTTCCTATTATAAAGCTAAAATGATGACTCATTTATTCATAAGCTTTTTGTATGATTCGAACCTAAAATCTTATACCGCAGATTTGAACTAGAATAGTTTTCATTTTAGTAACTAGTAAGTCATAATTGTCTCAAAAAACCAGCGACTACTTATTTCACAGATTCACACTGGTATTGGTATATATTTATATAAGATCTATCACTTTATACATTCCTATTTTTAATCTCAAACCGAGATTTTAAACCATCAAAATTGTCACTCGTGAATTATTCATACCTTAATTGTTTCCACAAAATTTATCTTGAAAATTAGAACTATTCACGAGTATCTCTGGTCTTGTGTATGTGGTCTTGTTTTTTATTACTGAGAATTCCTTACTCTAGGGTATACCTTTTAGGGGCAATCATGTTTTCCTTGTTCAGTGAGGAGCATTGAATTCGACCTGAGACTCAAGTTATTGATCTTATGTTTTCCCTGTAAAAATTTCTTTTAAATTGAAAAAACGTCAAAGTAATATATTTACCCACCATTCTATAAGAGTTCTGTCTCTTTAAATTTGGAAAATAAGGTTTTCATTTTGATACATCCATACGGTAAGAGGATACGGAAACATAGGCCGAAAATCTCCCAGATGAAATTTCTTATCCCTTTCATTCTCATCTTCAAAAGGAACCGAATCCATTTCTCGCGAAAGAAACTAGATCCCTCGTGAAATATGCTTGAAATAAATACTATTTCTTTCATATTGCAGTCTATTCACCACGTGAAAAGATGGAATACCACTGATAGGTAATACACCACGAAAATAAAATATCTTTCTGATCTAATTTGTGACGGGACTTTCTTTCATATGCATGTTTAAGATCGCAATGCAAAGCCTTTTCTTTAGAGGTAGAGGTATTCAAAGGAAATATGGCTCACCTTTTGCTGTTGGTTATTACGGAGAAAGCCAATTCGGTACCCGCATTTCCTTGAGGCCAGGTGATAACACCGGCAGATTCACGTGTAAAATCAAAGATTCTTTTAGTAATAAAATTATTTTCATTTCTTGCTTATGCGCGTTCGTACAAATCCGGTATTTTGGGAAAAATTCACAATTTCCCACAATGTCTCTAGAAGTCTTCATATTCTCTGGCTCCCACTCTCATTGCATCCGACTCCTTTACAACTCCGTTATTACTCCGGCTAGTGCATGAAAAAGCTATTGTAAATTATTGAGACTGTATGCTTGCAGTTTACTTCAACAGCGAACGTCGAATCGAAACTGCCTCGTAATCATAAAGCATTTTCCAGAACTTCGATTGGAATATTGATTCGATCTCGCCTACAGTTACACGCATGGAACAGTGAAGTTATGCACGTAAAATTGATGAGAAAATCTTACGTAACTCACTAATGGCTGGTACCTCGATCGTTCCCGATTTTCTCTACGAAGTTTTGGCTGCATAGAAAGTAGGAGTTTCTCAGTTTCCCGAAAGCAAAACGTGTTGTAATACCATCTCTCCTCCCTGGGTGACGCCGCGTCTCGATTTAATCCCTCTGCGTTGAAACATGACCCCGCACTTTAGGCTCAGACTCTTTTCCTCTGGAGTAAAAGGCGACGTTACGGATCCATGATCCCACCCACCCCCGCCCTCCGTCCGTCGCCGCCCACCTCTCCACTCCACTCCCCTCCCATTGCTCATCCATTGATCCCCACGCAGCGACCCTCAGACCAGCATGAACCTCCCCCCCTCCCCCGGCGTTATCTTCGAGAACCGAATCCCATCCCACGCTTTCCCCGAGACTACATCACATCTCCACTTTCCGTGGTTTTCATTCCTCCTTTGGATATATTCCCCCAAGGGAGGAGACACACTTTGGTGGTTCTCACACTCCGAAGGGTCGTTATTCGTGGGCGTGACTCAGATTAAATCACGCGCACGGTTGTTGCTCTGTGGTTACCATAAATAAGAGTGATGAAGCGCGGGACTCTCACATCCTCGAAATTGGCATTTGCGGCATACGACTTCTTCTTTGGCGATAATCGAGTTTTCCAATTTCGGTCTCTTCGCTAATCGTAAGAAGGGGAAAGACTTCTCCAGTGACCCTTTACTCTTTCGTCGATAATTTTATATATATATATATACACACACACATATATATGATGGGTGCCCACTCTTCTTTTTGAAGAAGGTGGTTATTCAGCCACCGAAAATTCTAAAAAACAAGTGAGTTTTTTATTTTTGTGACTGTTTTGTGTCTGTTTTTTGTTTGTTTTCTGTTTTATAATAATTATTGACTCACGTGAGTCAACCTACATTGTTATTTATATATTTATATATAAGTATATATATATATATAGTATTTAATTTTTTTTAAAAAGTGTAATGTTCTCCCATCGACGTTCTCTATATAAATTTGAGCATTAATTGCTGTGGTATCTTCCTTATTATAGAACCGTCCTTCATTTAAGTCGCCATCTTTGTTTTTAGTTTGACCTTTGAAATTACTCAGCTAGCAAAAGATTGGTAACAATTGGTCTAAGCTTAATTGTTTCGCTTATTTTTCAAGAATATAATAAATATTTTTGCATTTACTTTGGTTCATCCTCTTCCATTTTTCATTTATAATCGTATATTTGTTTAACTAATATCTCCTTCATAGAACTAGGAAATTCAGAAAGTTGGTAACTTTTATTTCTTTTTCTTTCCTAATACTTTCTCTCGACCACTATTTTGTTCCAAAGCAGCAACATCAGGTTTCATCATCGTCAAGTTTTGAATTTTCATAACTCCCCTCTAAGAACGATGTTCACAGCGTTATGCCCGATACTGTTTTTACGAATCTTTTATAATAAGAGTATGGAATTTTATTTTTTTAACTCTTACTGTTGGAGATTTAAAATTTACCTACAAATTACATGACAAAGCTAAATCATAAAGCTATTCTATCAAGGAACTGGAGATATATGTAAAATTTAATTCATTTTCCGCAGAAAATTTTTAAATAAGATGTTAGATTTTCGAAATGTTAACATTCGAAAGAATGTAAATGTACATGCTACTAGTAGAATGTATAGAGCGAAGCGTACGGAGTATTTGGCATCTGATTCGACAACAAACTACATCACAAAAACTTAAGGTACGCAGCCATTGAAGCTGTATGAACGTTATTTTTCTCATCTTGAAGCCATATTTTTTAAAATCATTACTGATACGTTACCGTTAATACCCTGTCATATTTAAAACCTTACACGCACGAAAAAAACACTGCATTGGCGCATACTCTCAGATCATGAGCAACCTTCGACACGGACCGCCAATGATGTCTCACTACGTCCGTATTTTGCGCTTCAAGAGGTAGGCGATTGAACGGTAAACTTCATACTTCTGTTGTGTACGATTTTTCCGGAGGGTGCATTTGTTTCTTGCACGGTTCTCTCTTCACTTCCCTCTTTCGTTCTCCTTCTCCCCGGGATACTGCCCTTGGAGACCTTCCAATAAGATGAGAGTCAGGGGGGGGTGTGGCGATGGTGGTCTTGGCACGCCATGTCCCGATGCCGCTCTCTCTTCTCGAGAACTCCACCGCACCCTCCTTCCTCATGGCCGTTCGTCATGACCTTCAGTTCCCACATCGGTGCCCACTCTTCAAAACCTCTCTCTCTCTGTACAGTGTCCCCTCCTCCCATCCCAGGCACTGACCGCAGCTGATTCACTCCCTTGAATTCGCTTTTATTTTTGCACCTTTTACGCAATCTTCCTCGCACATGATCTATCTGCATGTAAATCACAACCTTTTCCCACCACCGTGAGCGAGGACGGCGGGGGTTCCTGGAACCTATGGCGGATAGAGCAGCGAGGGCGTGACGGCCACCCTAATTCCGTGTTGAAAAAAATAAGGCGCAAAGTTGAAATGGAAAGCGAAGAAAAAGTTTTCCCCGAAAAAAAAATAAAACGTCAGGACAACTTCTATAAACCAACGTCTCCTCATTCTTCCTCCTGGTCTGTTCATCCCTTTTTGGAAAATGTTGTGGTGTCGGCATACTGCGAAGACAGTAGATATTTGTGTGGCACGTGGAGTAAACACGCCCGGCGGTGGTCGGTTTCGCCTTCGTTTCAAAGGCGATGGGAAATGCGAACGTGGATTATTTTCATACCCAGGTCAGGCGCTTCATTGTTCTCTACATTCTTTCTTCTCACCGACGCCTTCCCGATTTTTTTCAATAACTATATATAAATTTAAAGTCGGGTAGACATTTAGAGCAAATAACAGTTTTCCTAACACGGTATCCATTGGATAGGGAATGACCCAAAGTATGGTATTTCCGATTTGATGTTTTGTGTGGTCCTGCATTAATTAAAACTAGCTGTTTACGGCAGCTCATGATTTCAGCTGACGTAACTCGTAAAAAAGCAAAATGTTTGCTAATTTCCCAAAATGAAGTAAAAGCAGTTTATTCCCTGCTTAACAAGAACGGAAGAAAATGTGTCGAAATATAACTTTTGACGATTATCAACTTTATATGAACTCTTGCTCTACATCTTTTAATTGCGTAGGCGCGATTTAATACATATAAACAACATCATTTCTGCATTAGGATTTCAAACTGTTTATATGGTGGTATCGAGTGAATTTTAAAGCATTATTCCTTATTCAAGATAGTTCCTAGAAAATGAATTCATGTTTAAACATTGCTTTGGATGACGTTGATTGAAAATATCCCTTATATGAAAGCAAAATGAATGATCTGTTTCGTTCAAGATAAATTATTATGGTATAAACCTGTTCAATCCGACGTAGATATCTACTGGAGCCTATCGTATAGCCTGCCTACAGGCAGGAAAGTTATTCTTCCTATAACATTGAATATTTTATTTAAGAATAAATTGTATAATTTTTCTTCTTATAAAATTATCATCACCTTAAGACAAATTACTACTGTGTAGAACTATTTCTCGGTGTTAACTATAAAGTGAAAACTATAATTTAGTTCCCCCGAATATAAGGAAGCGACTTCATTGACGGCTGTGAGAGCCAAAACATTTTTCTTATACAGCAAGTAAACATGAAAAATGATTTGAGCTGCGCGAATAAGGCATTAATTTCAGGATGCGGCATTTCTTTCATAAAATCACGTCATTATACCTCCTTGTTCTCTCCCCATTAGTAGTTTTTCATCAGATTTCTTAAAGGGGACAAGGCAGCCAGATAATGACTAGTGTACATTATCCCAACACATGAATTAATGAGTAGTGTCTCAAACGAAGTCCCATTGTCGCTTAGATCCCGGTCAAAGGGAAATTTTCATCTGGAATTTCTCCTTGGCAGCGACTGTTTGCGAGGGTTAGTCTCCTGCGCCTTGCATCCATAGCGAATTGACTGACTCTAACGACGTGATGATGATCGCAGCGGTAAAAATGCCTTAGTTAAGAATGTTTCAACACCCGTGACCCGAGGCGACCTCGGCGGCATCTGCTACGAAAACGTCGTCACAATCCGCTTTTCCTCTGCCGGCGATCCAAGTCCATCGCTCCAGGCGTTGTCCGCATTTCAATCTCTGTTCCTATCCCATCATCCCCTTCGAGCCCTCCCCTCTTGATTTTCCACCCGTCGTCCTCCATCGAATCCCACTCCCCCTGTCCTCCCCCCACTCACCCATCCCCGGATGTACCTGTGCCCAGCGTCAAGCCCTTTTTTCCTCACTTCGTTTCTCAATTTTCTGCCACCCTCCACTCACGCAGCATCCAATTTCCTGCGTCCCTCTCTCTCTCTCTGCTCCTCCCCCCCCCCTCCCTCTCTCTCTCTCCCCCTATCTATCCGTCCCCCTTCTCCCACGGCCCCCTTCACCCGTCCACTTCCATTTTTCCTGCCACCTCCTGCCTCTCTCTCTTTTCTCTCTGCTGCCTCTCCCCCCCCCATCAATCCATTCCCCCGCACTGTCTTTCCCTCTCTTCTCTCTCTCCCCCTCGAAGAGAGATCAAAGATTCCTTTTGATGTCCCCAACCCCTTCCCTCGTCGGTGCACGCAGGAACCGCGGGCCTTCCCCTCTTATTCTCTCCTCCCTTTCTTTCCTTTTGTCTCTTCTTCTCTCTTTCCTTCTCTCTCCTTCCATTTCCTTCTCCCCCTCTTCTTCCTTTTCCTTCTCCCCCTCTCCTTCCCTCTCTCTCCCTCTCCTTCCCTGTCTCTCCTCTCTCTCTCCTCTCTCTTTTCTTTCCTTTCTCTCCTCTCTCTCTCCCCTTTCCTTTCTTTCCTTTCTCCCCTCTCTCTCTCCTTCTAACTTTCTCTTCTCTCCCCTTCTAAAATTCTCTTCTCTCTCCGTCTCCCTCTCTATCTATCTGTATATCTCTCTCATCTCTCTTTTCTCTTTCCGTCTCTCTCTCCTTTCTTTCCTCTCTCTCTCCTTCTAACTTTCTCCTCTCCCCCCTTCTCCCTCTCTATCTATCTGTACATTACTCTCATCTCTCTCTTCTCTCTCTTCTCTCTCCTCTCTCTCCTCTCACTCCCACATCTCTCTTCTCACTCTCTCTCCTTCTTACTTTCTTCTTAGTGGTGGCTCTCTTTCCCCCTCCCTCTCTATCTTTCTATCTGTCTCTCTCTCTCTCTAATTCTCCCTCTCTATCTTTCTATCTCCCTCTCTGTCTCTCTCTCTCTCTCTTCTCTTCCTCGCTCCTCTTCCCCGCCCCCGCCCTCCCGCCACCAACATCCCCAAATAACAGAGGAGCCTCCTTCCCTTGCCGTCTCCCTCGCATCAGATCGGATCCCCCCTGTGTGGGCGGATTTCCCTTGTGTAAGATCGTCCCCGCGCGCCCATCCCCTGGGGTACACCCCGCCGTCTGCGTGCGCACCAGGAGGGCGGCTCATCAATTTGATTTATTATTATTATTTTTTTTCTGTCCGCCGAACTCTTTTCGGGTGGAATCTAGAGGTTTAGCAGGAAGTTAGTGAGCCTCGGGTGAGCGGAGGTAAAAGATGAAAGAAGAAGCGATGGTTGCACGCTTGCATCCATCTCGCGGTGGGTGAATGGCTGCCGTGGAGGAACCCGCCGACGGCGCACATCAGCGTTTTATTCGTTCTTTTTTTTTCCTTCGTGGAATATTATCCGTCCCTTTTTCCCGATAGAGGCTTCGGAAGTTTTCGTCCCTGAGCGATGCACAAAATCGTCACACGCCGAGAAAGGGGAGGCCTTCGAAGGCAGGGTGCGGCCCCGGTGCTTTGAATGCTTCGGTGTGTATCGCCTCTTTTTTCGTGGGATATATGTCGGTATCCTACCATCTAAAGGTGAATTCATCGATATGGGCGACATAACGTGAAACGGCATAAGCTAACAGTAGGTGAAGGTGTACGATGAAGCGTTAGATGATGGAACAAAATTTATTGCAAATATTCGTTGTTCGCATTGTGCACACATGCATTCAAACTTTAAAAAATAAAATTCTGAGACGGAGACTCCCATTAATTCCACCTCTAAAACGCCGGAGATATCTATTCAATGGATGGTTATTACTTTTATTTCATTGTTCTGAAAACAATCCCTACGCTTCGATTTGAATCTTTGGCGTTATTTCGCTACTCGGAGTTGAAATATCGAAAAATAAATTCCCAGGCCATTGCAGTTGAGTATAGCCGCGGAAGTTACAATCATCTTCCACGATTTATTTTC
>WURS02445822.1:0-14558 GCA_011762765.2 Rhinocypha anisoptera
ACTAGAGTGCCCGTTGGAGTATTTGATGACGTATCCAGTGAAGCGCTCACTTGAGTGGCGTTCTAGAATACGGCCCTAAGATTCGGTTTAAAAACTATTTTGAACACTGGACAGATGAAAATCACAAATAAGATCTTTTTTCATATATGTAACATGAATAGGTAACTCCTTTCTATTTTCAAGAGGTGAAACTTAGTTGAACAGGGGTTATTTAACTATTACATAACTACTGGACTAGTTTGAGCTATAGCATCAGAAAAATTAAGTTCATATTATAACATTGGAATGAAGTACTAGCAAATGAAAAATCAGGAAACTTTAAATGCCGAAGAATATAAATGATTTCTGAGAAAATACCATTCATTTCTACAAATTGAACTTTATGTGTAAAACTATCATAATACACAGATCATAGTCCAAAATCCTGCACATGACAAAGATAATGTAAGAATTCAAGTTTACAATTACAGATAAATTTCAAATTCTACACAAGATAAGTAAATAGAATAGTAACTCTTATTGAATTCCAAATTTATCACTGCGCTGACTTTCAAATGATGAATAGTGTTTACCATACACCATTTCCTAGAATTATGTAGTGAGACAAAATGTTGATTACAGATAATTACTTAACCAGAAAATTTTCTTTCCAGAGTAGTAGTAGTATTATTGTTTATAGGGTGCTTTGACGGCTATGGTCTTCAACTCATAGAAAAAACCCATTTGCACAAACACAACATCCATGCCCTGGGCGGGATTTGAACCCGTGACCTTTGGGTCAGCAGGCGAGCTCGCTACCCACCAGGCTAACCCGGTCGGCATTTTCTTTCCAGGACAATAAACATTACTGAATTGTAGTATGCATGGTAACAACACACAAAAAACAAATATCACATGACAGTAAAGTCAATACAATCAGTCCGCTTTCATTTGTTATTCTAGCTACCAAATGATGCCAACCATCATTTGGAACTTGCCCATTGGTAACAAGATTGATGATTAAGCCATTCAGTACCTTCTGGGTGTCGGTATTGAATCCATCAACTCCTTTAACGGGTTCAAGCTGCCTCATGGAGTTTGCCAACGCCAGGAGTTGAGGAAGGATGTGGTGAGGGTGTACTATTACACATTTTTCTGAAAGAAATGTTAAGAAACATTGAGAGATTTGTCAGTGATGTGATTAAGTTAGTAAAAAAATTAAATGTTAGCTCACCAACTATAGTTTTTAACTGTCTGGAAATTCTGCCCCTAGATAAGACTATTCTTGGAAATATCTGGGGTACCACTGGTACAAATTTATACAGAGGTATCTTTTCCATGTCTTCCAGTATATCATCATCAACCATATTACTCCCAAACAGAAGGGATATAAATCGTAGAACAATTTCACCCTCACAATCTGGGCTAACACAAAGAAGTTTAATGTAAGACCTTAGTGCGATGTTTAGAAACACATGTATCTCATCTTCACATTCAAACAGCTCATCTTCATCTATTTTTGCTTGTTTCTTTAATATGGCAATGGACCTTCTCTCGTCAGCAGTAAGGTGCGTAGCTCCTTCAAAATCTGCAGCAATGTTAAGGCAGTGTGAAGCACACTCCTTCTTTTCAGAGTGTGCCATTGATTTCACATACTTTATTCTTTGATTGTATACATTTTCAGCATACACCCCCAAGGACTTCATGGCATTTAAGTAGACATCACAATTGAAGTCAACTTCATAATCTTCTAATAGTTTTACTGCCGAGAAGAAGCATTTGTACAATATGTCCTGAAAAAATTGAAAAAATAATAAGCCACTCAAAATGAATCCTTAAAGGGAGGAAAATTATTAAAAAGACCTGATTTCATTTCCTTGTTTCAATCGTTACTCTTATAGGAAGCACCTCATCTTTCATCATTTTACTAGTGTCTAATATATTCACTAACTGATATACATAAAACAATGGAGGGAAAATGATAAGAATGTTTTATTCTAGGTTATAGCAATAGTTCTCATATCTTTCTTGTTCATTTTGGAATAGAAGTTAGAGAAAGACAAATACACATGCAACATATATGTTTCACTCCGGTGGAAGACTTTCAGTGATATATGCTGGAATATCATTACATGTACTATATAAAAAACTGAAATGAACCATGATATCACAAATATTATTTCAAATACAACATATGATATTAGCAAATGGAAGGTGAAAGAGGATGGAATTTCTGAAAATATATGTATTATAGAAGATCATGAGGGTATATTTTGCATGTAGAATTGAAAATGAAACAGTATTCTTATAATATGGATGGTCAAGCTTACTCAGGTGAAATTCAATGAAACTTGAATTAAGCCTTATGCACCAGAATGAATCCAGAAGTCTAAATAGTTGACATAGGTGGGCAGTTTGGTGCCAAAGAAGGCCTTGTAAAAAAGGCATTGACATTAGGCCAAATAATGATGAGTAACTTTACAGTCAAAGTCTGCTATAATGAGTATGGGATGTAATGATAATTTCATTACAGTGAGTGATTTTATGGCAATTGTCAATTTCATGGGCAATAGCATACAGCATTTCCTAAGTTGTAACAGATGGTGTTTTCTGTAGTATCTTCCATCTGTCAACTGGGTTGCATAATCTTGGATATTGTGTGAACGTGCGGCTATCATCCATAATCTCAAAGTTAGACAAGAAAACAATCAAAAACAATTTATAAGTCAAAGGAGCAAAAGAAATATGAAAAGTCTCAAATTACTGCCACCCAATCTAGTGTTCGTGTTTTCCAGAATGATTAAATTTTCTTCTCCAGGGTTATCAATAATAAGCTTCATCTGATTCACTGAATGAAGTGTGATTCAATGATCATTTAAATGACACAATTTCTGTAAACTAACTATCACCTATGTAAAACTAAATAGGTGATCCCCTGTATGCTGTTTTGTTAGTTTGAGTTGTCCCTTAAGTCAGCCACATGTCAGGGACAGTCTGTTCAGTTGGTCAAGCTTCGGGCCTCGTATAAGTCAGTTCACTTTTACCTTCTTGAAGGATAGATTACGAAAGAGGAAATTCTAGCAAAGGAAGGGAAAAGCTTTGGACTTAGTCTGAAAGCTTGAAATTATCCATGCGTACAAACATTAGAACATAAATAACACTTGAATTGGTAAAGACTTTTACCTCATTTGAGTCAACTATTTTCTTCAAATGAAGAAATTTATTTAATGTGAAACTAGAAATGGAGGTTTAGCATGCAGAACTTTAGGAGAAAGGTTGCAGAGAATGGGACTTAAGTAATAACCTACAAAATCTAGTTTTAAAGATGTAAACTGAGATGAATGATATCAGAAGATCAATGGAAGTGATGACCTTAACAAGTTACCTGTTTTTGACGTAATATTACGCAACAAGGTAATGCGGCCAGCCTGTTTTTGACGTAATATTATGCGACAAGGTAATGCGGCCGGCCTGTTTTTGATGTAATATTACATTCAGGTTAGCCCTTTCATTACCCCATGTTTTTTACATATTATTTCATTCTCTATGCCGTGCCCGCTTGCTACTGCCATCTATTGGTTCTTATTCATACTATTAGTCGTGTTAGGAAAAAAACTGATACTAATTCCCTCCTAAAGTGAACAGAAGAATGCCGTAATTACTTTTTCATCAGTTTCACTACCAGAATTGAATCAAGGGGCGATAGAAAAGCAAATAGAATTGAAATAGTTAAGGGGTTAAATATCAATTAGATAATTGGAAAAAAATAAGTACCGACATGACCATGCCATTTTACCAGAATATTTTAAAATGTTGTAAAAACAATATAAAACACCACCTAAATCCTATTGGGACATCTCATATGCATTTGTTATGCCATTGATTGCTCTAATATAAAATTAAATAAAATAAGCAAAAAATATCAAAAGTCATACACACCTCTTTCCCAAAAATGGTAGTATTCATAATTGTAACACTAATGAAAAAAATAATATGCAACATATACCAATTCTCCTATACTCTTTGTCTAAATGGGACACAACACAGCTTCTGCTATCTTTAATAATATTCCATTGCATATCAGTACCATGCAGGCAACACATTCATTTAGATGGAAGTTAAATCATTCCTGGAAACTAATTCATATTAAGTTTAAGAATTCCTAGAAGATAAACTAATATGTATGTATTATATCTGCAATTTGTATGTGTATATGAATCTTTTATGATGATATCTATGAATAAATTTAAATGGATGAAACCTGCTAGAGGGTTGGCTTTCCCTGATAACATACTAACCAGCTATGATAAACAGTGGAAATTATTGATCTAATGTTATCGGATCACAGTGCTACTTCGTTTTCTACACATACATTAGAAAGCAGTACTACCAAAATAACTCCCAAAACTATCAGATCACTGAAACCTGATTCTATTGAACACTTTAAAATCCTGCTGATTGGAAAAGTATACTTACAGTTGGTGATGCAAAGAGGAGTTTTTCTACATTTTTCAAAAATTTCATCTAATTATTTGAACATGCATTTCCATACAAACTTATACAACTGAAAAGAAATACACCCTTATCATCAAACTGGTACACTGCTTATCATCAACTTCTTAGAAATGAGTCACACAGTATGTATCGTCAGTATAAAGCAGTTGGGACTGATGATCTCAGAAATATCTATTTCAAGCAAAAAAAGTTATAATGAAGAGCTGCAACAGGCCAAAAAAAGTGCCAATATTAAATACATTAAAAGTGCTCCCAATAAAGCAAAGCAGCATGGTACATTATCAGGAGATAAAACAGGACACACAAGCACACATATTGATATCCCCATTGAGTCCCAGACCTTAAATAAATACTTCATTAACCCTGCAGAAAATCTTCTGTCAGCTTTAAACAAGTCTAGTAAAACTGCTATTGATTTTCACAAAAAATTACTTACAAATAATGTTCCCTTTCACTGGAAAACGGTCCTTCCAAGAAACAAAGAACAGTCAGAAAGTTTAAGAATTCAAAAAGTAAAGATGTCTATGATATATCAAATGAACTAATGAAATCTGTAATTCACCTAATTGCAGATCGCCTTTCTACTGTGATTAGTTCTTGTCTTATTGGTGGTTACTTCCCGGAGTCACTTAAGTACTCCAAGGTGACACCAGTTTATAAACATGGTTATAAAAATCTTCCCAATAGTTACCACCCCATTACAATTATTCCTGTCTTTGCAAAAATTTTTGAATCTTTAGTATACTCACAAATCAATGAACATTTTGGAAGTCAAAATCTGTTTACTAAGGCTCAGTATGGATTTTTCCCTGGAAAGTCCACCACACTGATTTCAATGAGGCAACAAATATGTCTCCTGCCATTATGGATAGAGCTAAAGACTGGTTTACAGCCAACAATTTACTACTGAATCCACATAAAACGCAGTCCTTATTATGTAGTCTTAAACCTACTGCTAATGATAACAAACCAGTCAAATTACTTGGGTTTCATTTATACTCAAAACTTGAGTGGAGCTGTAACACTCTAACTGTTAGAAAAAAGCTCTCCAGGGTTTTATTTTTGTTGAGGAAACTTAAAGCATGTGTAAATGACGAGTACCTAATGACAGCTTACTTTGCATTTTTTTAATCCCATCTTATTTACGGCTTGAGGCTGTGGGGACATGCCTCAGATGTAAAGAAAGCGCTCCTCCTCCAGAAAAAGG
This sequence comes from Rhinocypha anisoptera, assembly GCA_011762765.2. Taxonomy (NCBI): domain Eukaryota; kingdom Metazoa; phylum Arthropoda; class Insecta; order Odonata; family Chlorocyphidae; genus Rhinocypha; species Rhinocypha anisoptera. The sequence continues at coordinate 5,702 of WURS02445822.1, forward strand.
CAGTGAGACTGCTTACTAATTCAGGTCCCCTTGAACACTGTAGGCCACTATTCACTCAATAAGCATAATTACAGCGTATAACCTGTATATATATCACAGCATGATATATTTTAGGGAAAATACAAGTGAATATCTTACCAAAGAGCACATTAGTAGTCACAACACAAGGACTAAGAAATATATGGATCTTCTTGCTGTATATTGACCAGATCACACAAAACTTTAAATTTCAGTATAAAATTGTTTAACATGCTACCAAACTCTGTGAAAATAACCAACAAAAATAAATATAAAATGGTACTTAAGGATTGGTTGTCTGTTAGACCATTGTACTCCATAGAGTACTACGAACTATATATTAATAATACCAATTCTTAACTTTTTTAATCATACTCTTTTAGTAATTTTTGTTTATGTTTATATATGTGAAATATAATATTTAAGGTATTGTTTCATAATGACATCAATCACAGGACAGCTGCGCTAAAAATGAATAAAGAATATTATTATTATTAAATAAATAAATAAAAATTACCTTTGGGTATTCACTCTGTTGTTCTATGACCCAATGGCCATATGCAGTCATGGCCTCAGCTTTGTATTGAGCATACTCCTTGTTCATATGTACTGACTCTAGATGGGTTATAACGGCCTTCATGGAAGCTTTTGCTGCATCATCATCTCCTTTTGCCCATAAAAGTTTTGCTTCTTCAAAAAGAAGTCGAATCTGCATAAGAAGATCATCATCGATACAAGTGTTTTTCCTCACCAATTTTAAGTAATGGCTTGAAACTTGATAGCTTCCAGCTTCTCTTCCATGGTGACCAAGCTGCAGCTGTATCTCATTTATAGTCTTTTTGAAACCATCATGAACATTTGGTTCATTTGACTGATCAATTAACCTGTTCTTTAGCAATGTAAGTCATATTGCATATATGGGTGCAATATCAACAAATTGGCCTTTAGAAAAAAGCTCTGAACTTTCCCAGTCATTCAAAAGAATAAAGGATTGATTTTCCTGAAAGTTTTTTGAGATATGACAAATTTCTTCAACCTCCTTCAATGTATATAAGCGAGCAAGTTGTCTATATAAGGAAGGATAAGTTTCCATACTCATGACTGGTATGGAATTTATAACAGATTCTCTGGCTTTACTGAGGAGTTCAACTGATTCAGTGTATCTTCCGCTTTTCAATGATTTTAGTCCAAGGAAGAGGTCTCTACTAAAATTCATGGAAACTGAATTGTCATCCTCGAATGATGAATCGAAAGTTTCCCAAGAACCAAGACTTCGGGCACATTCATGCAAATATTCCTGAAATTTTTCATCTTCTTTTTTATCCACCATTTCCAGCATTTTAGCCTCCATACCAAGCATAGTTAATGACATATACATATCTGAAAATAATGAAAGCATACATTATTTCAACTGTTTCCACTATTACCAATAATGAAATACTAAATCCCATCAATATATTAGTGCAACAAATAACAGCATTCACTATTTCTGGTTGAACTTAGAAATATTATTTTTCATAATAGTTTATATAAAATAAAATGAAACAGGCAACATGATATGTGAAGATGAGGATATGACTATGCTTACCTAAGAACACAAAATGCTAGTGTCACCACCAAACAATCTCTTAATGGTACCTCTTAATTAATCACAAATATGTTTAACACATTTATGACTGATCATGAAAATATCTGTTCCATCTCTAGTATCAATGGAAATTTTTTGGAAATATTTTCAGAGCCACAGAGGTCCCGCTTGACTTTTAAATGTTAGCAGAAGCTTGAATGTTTTTCCAGTAGTTTCAGAATGCTGATGGCTCAGAGTACAGTTTTTGAAAATTGGATGCAGGAGAAGGCAAAGAATAGTTGGGTGAAGGAAGCATGAATGCCATAATCTGCTATGTGATGTAATGGAATGCTCTTGGGTATGAAATATTGCCACAGTAAACATATTAAGCCAAAATTATAGTCATGTAGTTCAGAATCACCTCTTTAACAGTTGGCACAACAATAACTCCTACTTTTTAATATAAAGATTTTATTTGTATTCAGTGAGATGCATCACTAACAACTGTGTTCCAAAGGGAAAAGTTAGTTTCGGGTACACAAGAAAATTGAATTCACTGCCATTGAATATTCCCCTAACCCATTGGGTGCAATAGTCATTAGACTCCTCAAATTTATTGTGCTAAAAGAAGTACAATCTGGAAACAATAATGGATAAGCCCATAACAGAAGATATTAACATCTTTTATGATACCCAAAATAGCATGTGTTTTTATGAACAAATTCTATATAGAACATGCCTACCAAAAGAAAATAATACACCTGAAGGAGTCCCAGAAAAAAGGTGTTATGCCATTAAGTATAAAGTCGATACTAGGGTTACTGAATGAATTGAGTGACTGAAACATTTTCACTTCTTGCTTAAACCAGGATTGACTTGATAATTTCTTCCTGATTATAAGACAACGGGGAGGCTACAATAGGTATACAACTGTAGATGGATTTTGGACAAGTGACAGACTCTCTGTCAAGCTTTTACTGACACTCCCGATAAGCTCAAGCCACAGCCTTGATGAGAATTAAATTTTTGGTGTAAATTCTAACTCCTCCCTATATGAGTCCTAAAGACCCATAAAAGTTCTAGAGGAGAGTGAGGGAATTTCAATCAGAATTATAAAGTGAAACTTTGCAATTTATATTAGAATTGAAGGGTATGTACAAAGAAATCATATCATTGGAGGAGTGTTCGATGGTTTTCTTTAGGGGATAGTTTCCCAAGAGATAGAGCTCAACCTCTTAGAAATGGTTCTGCACACCCCTTCTCTGTCCTCAGTTACCCCCACTCCTAGCTCCTTCCTTCCCATTTGGTGCCTCCCCTACCAGTGATACTTCACCATAGTTGCAAACTCTTGACAATTCGGTTCTCTCTCAGTACTCCACTGTGCAGAAAACTGGCAACACTGATTTCCTCCCCTCCAGTGTGAAAGTGAGAGTAAAGAAGGGGGCTAAGCCGGGAGGGGTGGTAGGTGGTCTTATCTTCGCCCACCATTCACCAAAAAGGACCATATCTAAAGTGGTAAAGCTATAGAGAGAGATATTCAACTGCAAGAAGTTCAATAGTACGTTTTTTGGTGACATAAGTTGGATGATTAACAGAAACTTATTTTGTTTAACACATTTCTAAATTATATAATGATTCTGCTAGTCTATTACGTTTCTCTGATGAATTTGCCTGTTTCTGTCATATTTCGTTACATGTATTCAAGAAATAAGTGCCAAACATTTCCAACCTCAGCCACTGAAATAAAAGCTCTTGGAAAAATTAGGATAAAGATTGATATTTTGGATGAGGTGTATTACAGTAGTAAATGTTTTAGTCAAATCCAATTTTGTTTTACCAAAAATGTGAAGCAAATTTTAGAATATTATCTCTTGAATAAAATCAAATCATCTATTTTTTCAGTATTTATTCAAAATTATCTCTTAAGATTTATCCCTTTTCTTTGCCATGGCACATTTCTAACTAACTTGATTTGAGTTCCTTTAAATCATCATCAAAAATATTCATCATCTTCTTCTGGCATTTCAATAGCCTCAATTGTTTTATAAATATTTGTTGTTTTTGAATTTCCAATTGTCCTTTCCCTTTAAAACCCATGCTTAAAAGTGTTTGGTTAGCATTTCACTTGCATTTATTAGAATAGAGTATAAGAAATCATTTCAGACTTAACTTGATGGTATTCCCTTATCATGAAAGGTATGAAAGGAAACACTACAATTCCAAATAAAAAGGTTATATCAACACAACCAGGTTTCACTGTATTCTGAAGATACTATGTTTCATTTCAAACTTTACAGAATAAGTGTATTTTCCTCAAATATTTTATTGTCTTATTCAAATAAATATAGCATCTGGATAAAGTATATCTATCTGTATATGTCTTGTTGAAAGATGAATAATAGCATATTTTTTCAATTAATCAAAAACTATAACATTTCAGTGGCTGGAAAACAATGGGTAACTGGGAATGATGGGAGGAAGTCCAAATGATGTCACAGGCAGTGAATACTTAGGTATGCTGACCAGCTTTAGCCTTTCACCTCAATAAAACCAAGAAAAAACTTTCCAGAGGGTTTGATACAATGATTAAAAAGGTAAAGGACACTTGGAAAAGAGTGAGTAGAATAAGGTAATGTAATTAATTATTTCAAGTGATCTTATTTCAAATATACAAGCATAATGACTAATCTCAAGTTACATTTTAAAGTTTTCCTTGGAATTTGAATCATGTTCTGGCACACATTTGACACATTCCAAATATATTTCCATTGTGATTAATGGGAGAATGAAAGTGTATTCAGGTTATATACAATCATCTTTCCTAGGAATAGAACCATAGATATCTTCAATCCCCCACATCAAGAACATGTGAATGTATGCTTGCTTCTGAAGCTGAGAAGGCCATTTTAATGTAAATATTATTGAAACATAACATAAATATGTTGAGACAAGATGATATTTACAGCTTTGTAATTCTACATACTGTTTTTTTTGCCGCCCTAGCTGTTTTCAAAGTGTTTGCAAAATTTTAAAAGGTCAAATAACATCATTGACAACATTCATCATACTAGTTCTATTAGAAATATATATACCACCAATGGCATAATGTAATCTGAGAATAATAATATGGGTTTTCAAAAAACTAAAAATCATCTCAAAAAAGACTCTTATTTGTAGGAAAATTCTTAATACTATTGGACTCCTTATGGAATAAAAAATTCTGTCCTTCCCATAGAAAGACATAAGAGAAATGCGGATGGTTTACATAATTCTTGATGTATGGGTGAAGGGAAATAGAACTGGTGGACAAGAGATTAACAGAAAAAAGCATAAATGTTTACTGGAGTACAATAGTACATAAATCGAAGGAATAGAGCTAACTTAACACAGAGCATGTACGTAGAACGATTCTAAACACAAAAAAAACAATCTAGCGGCTGAAACAAAGTTGTTTCCATGAATCAAATCTGCCTTTTTCAATGCTGTTGTTAATATTTTGAAACAAACTTGTCATCTAAGTTATAAAAAATTTGTTTTGGAAGTAGAAGGGAGTGAGCTGAGAGTTTGGATGCCAGATGTACACCAACCATTGGTGAGGAAAATTATGAGATGAGGAAGTTGAGGGTGAAAAAGAATTAGCATAAAAAGGCAAATAAAACTGGACTGATTTAATTTTGCATCTGTTGCCTAAGAATGCTCTCAAAAATCTTCAATTAGTATTGATGGAGAAGAGGAAACCATAAAAGAGATGAACTAAATTGAGGAGGATGTTAATCTAAAAACTTCTAGGATACACATATCTATGGAAGTAAAGGTCATAGCACAATAATTGGGATCAACAGAGTAAAATGGTACTTTTCTCACCTATATTGGCATCATTGTCATTTGCAAAGGAAAATTGAGAATCGAAGTTCTGGATTAGTTCCTGACAATTGGCGTCTTCCTTCCACTGATCCATCTTACCCAACGACAGCATTAAAGGTGTTAGATTTATTCCATACAATGCATCTAATTCCCCAAGGGAGCTATATGCCTGTGAACAAGATTAATAAAAAACAGAAAATTGAAATTAAATATAAAGTCTTGAATAAATATCTCTAGTTATAAAACCATGGTGAAAGGTAGTGATATAGGAGAATTGATAAAAAGTAGAAATTCAGACGAGACTAGTGGGCAATGTTTATCCCAGGCCTTCGAAATGATTCTGATAAATAAATGCAAGCAGTTTCAAGGTTTTGAGTGTTATGGGTGTGGCTGAGGGAGGAAGAGAGGAAAGAATGGATACATTGCAACAATTATCAATGTCAAAATTATGGAGGGAAGCATGTTTTGGAACTGGAAGGGAAGCTGATGCAATAGAAGGTTTACAGGAGTCTCGGTGATTGTTTATGTAGAGGTTCAGGGTAGTGGTACATTGGACAATATAAAAAGCGGGACAAATTTTATGTTTTAAAGTTAGATAACATTACCAGTAGTGCAGGTGGTGGGAAGGGAGATATTAAAGAAAATGGTTATGGTTTCTGGGCCTAAGCTATCATCCTCTACTTCCCATTTTCCTTCTAAATTAGGGGTCTATTTTCCTTATCATAGAGTTCCTCCATGTACTTCTTCCATCTTTTCTGAATATCTTCCTGGTCTAGTGTCTTGCCTGACTTATCTTTTATAGTAGGGACCTTGTCTCCTCTTTTATTTCCCATTAAGGCTTTTACTTTTCCATATAGTCAGCCCATCTCTCCCTTCTTCTTTAACTTATACATGCTCTCGCACTGTTCATTCCACCATGCCTCCTTCACTTTGTTAGTCTCTTCCCTCATTTTATTGTTTGCCTCTTGGTATTTACCTTGTCCATCCTCCGTATTAATGTTTTTCCACTTTCTACACTCTTCCAACTTCCTGATCATCTCCTCCATAGTCCAAGTCTTTTTAATTCTCTTCTGTTTGACTCTTCCTTTTAATTTTCCTGCAGCTCTTTTTATTCCACCTTTGGGAACTTTCCACCTTTGTTTTGTTGTCCTACTTTGGTTCCCCTCTCTTAGAAAACTATCTACTGATTCCTGTTACTCTTTCTTATTTGCTCCTGTCAGTGCTTGTAGATTCCATTTCTCTAATCTTCTGACCTTTATAATCCTCTTGATTTTACAAGATTCTTCATCAAGACCAAATTGTGGTTTGAGCCCACATCAGCTCCCGGATAACTTCTGCTATTGAAAACACTTCCTAAATCTCTGTGTAACCCAGATGTAGTCTACCTGTGTAACCTGACACTTTCCAAGCATACCTGAATCTCCTGTTGTGCTTGTACCATATATTTCTTACTACCAAACTCCTTTTACAAACTCCACTAATTTATCCCTGGGGTCATTTCTTATCCCATAACCATGTTCACCTACTTCTTTTTCATCCCTTTCTTCCCCCAAGACAGCATTTCAATAATCAATACCAAATGCTTCCCTCCAGGCATCTTGTCGATCATTTCTTCCAGCTGATCATACACCACAAAAACGTCTTCTTCCTGATGACCATCCGTTGGCATATATATCTGAATTAAAACTAAGTTTTTTGGATTAGCTTTTACTTCTACCAAGACTACTTACACTAACCAGTGCAATGTTAGCTATTCTCCTTCCTAATTTCTCTCTCAGAATTATGGCTACTCCATGGTGACTTTCCTCCTTTCCACTGTAAATTACTCTAAAGCTATCACTCCAATAATCTCCTGTATCCCTCCATCTTATCTCACTCAACCCTAGTACATATATTCCTACTTTCTGTATCTAGAGTTTTACGTTCTACTACTTTCCTGACCTTAACATTGTCCTCACATTCCAGGTCCTTACAGAACTCATTCCTGTCCTCCTTGTTGTCTTCTCTGAAGTAGTGGTATCACAAGGATTTCATGAGATGACTACTGCGGAAGCTTTGCATCCTCAGGTGCCAGGGATGACAAGCTCAACAGTGGGTTCAGTCCTGCGGTTGCCAGGATATATTTTTCATATTTGACTCATCATGATCTTGGAAATATATAATTGAGGTGACCTTTCCAATTCCTGCCTCAATAGTGTTTAAATGTGACACAATCACTTCAACGGCAGACACACTATGGATCATTTGGGTACATTAGTTACGAGTGCATGAGTTTTGGTGACAATATTTTATATATTTTTTTAATGAAACGATCTATTTTCAATGCATTTGCAGATTGATTGATACAACTACTTCATGGCTCATTTTTTCCCACTTTTGGTGCCATTATTAATGCCGAAAGAGGTGAATTTAAATGACCGTCGGCTATAATGAGTGTGTATTATAACAAGAGATTTTTCATCATTTATCATCTCTCGTTATAGCGTACTTCTACTGTATTAATTTCTCAAATGTGGGTTTTCATATATCAGCAGACCTGATCACTTAACAAATAAATTTATTAATTATATTACTATTAACTGTTTCATATTCTAAATGAGAATCATTACATGCCAATAAATATAATACAAGTCATGACAAAAGAGCCATGAATAAATTAATTTCTGTTGGCCAATACAGGGTTAACATTTTAAATCTCTCTCTCTCTCTTCAATCATTTGCATATTAGTACTCATTCATAACTTACAAACAGTGAAGTCCTACCCTATTAGTACTGCTCTGAGTAATCACACAACATTTAATGATGGTAGATTAGGGTTTTGTATAAAGGGATGCTAAATTTCCACCTATAACAGTACTCTTCCTGAGGTTGAAAATAACAAGCATATTATAGGCTAATCATTAAATGATCTTCTCACATCAATACTCACCGAGTTGACCACCTGAATTATTTCTTGGACCTGAGCATTCTTTTTCTCCAGAAGATATCTTAACGGGTCAATATTTATACCCCTATAGAAATAACAAGAATATTATTAACTACCAATACCACATGGATAAACTAAATTTAATTCATTCCATTTAAATTCTATGCCAGAAAGGGATTATTATATTTTCAATAAATAATAACAGGCCATAAAAATATAGTTCTTATATTAAGATTTACATATTATAATAGATTAACATCTCAAAATTAGTTTGAAATTAAGTGATTTAATGGTCTATTAAGAGGTTTGACTTGTCTATGGTAATGATGTGGTAATAAATACAAACTGGAAATACATTACACAAGGAATATTGAACACTAGTTTCATAGTATTTTGCTTAGGGTGCACAGTGGGCGGAATGCCCAATCTAGGCGGAAAAAAATATTTTTTTCCATTTTTGTGGACAAGATACACCATAACG
>WURS02445833.1:0-14558 GCA_011762765.2 Rhinocypha anisoptera
ATGTGGAATTGCTGTGTCTTTCTATACCTCCATCATGAGAGAATTCCACCAAGTAAAGCCTGAAACCGTCTCTTATATGGAAGAGGTCATTTTATTAAGAACTCACTCCACGCAGAAGGATGGCAGGGTCGATAAAAAGATATATTGATAGTATCGATAGATACAAAAAGAAAGGAAGGTGGGGCCGACCGGGTTAACCTGGTGGGTAGCGTGCTCCCCGGATATTTTTTTTGGAGGTGGCGTGGAAAATGCATTTACGCACTCCGAGGGAAGGTGGCACTGGGAAGTGTGGGACTCGACCGGAGGAACCCCGCCCCCATTCCCACTAAAAACAACACCGCCTGATTTCGCCTATCAGGGATGGCGGCAACCACTGTAGGCCGACGTCACAAGGTCAATATCCTACCAAGCCCCCCACAATAACCCGACTGGCCAGTATCTTGATATCATTCTTCCTGACAAACCCGGATTTCAAGGAATCCCGAACAGATATCCTATCCTGATCCATAGCCCCTGACAGCTCAAGGTGATCGCGAACACGTCAATATCCTGCAGGCCGTTTCTCTCCTTGATATTCTGGATAAGCAATTCGTTTCCCCTGGTATTTCATCACCTTCCAGGTGATTGCCTTCTATAAGGCGACCTTATCGCCTACCATCTGAGCGTCTATGACATAGATCTTGTTGTCTTTTGTCGCAATTAGATCCGGTATGCGAAAACCCTTGTTGTTTCTACACTTTTCCTCCCTTACCACGCTGAAGTCTAGGTTCTGAAGACCTCGCTCTAGGTATGAGAATACTACATCGTGCCTCTTCACCATAGGGCCATGGGTCCGATGCAAGTTCTGCAGACTGTGGTTTAGGGTTTCTGCCGTACCACAGCCAGACCTACAACTTCGGTCGTTGAGGTGGCCACGAGAGGTGCGGGACAAAGGTCGTGAGTTCGAGCCCCACCCTGGGCATGCCAATTGTGTTTGTCCAGATGGGTTTTTTCTATGACTTGAAGAGGTGCGAAATTATCATAGCGGTCGAAGCACCCTATACACAAGAAATAATAATAGGAAGGACCACTAGGAAGGAGCAGTTAACCATAGTCCGCGCTCTCAGTGCGACCATTCGTTGAAAACTTTCGACTCGGGTCAGCTTGGATTCAAATTAGGGGTTTGCCATAATCATCACCTGATACGACTAAATTGGCTGATCTGCTGTGCTGTCGCCTGTCCCCCCTCTCCCTCTACCCTTCCATTGACCCCTTCCCCTTCATGACGTCATGCTCAGAGTAAGCGAGTGCCACTTAGTTTTTGCGATGCCTATACATTTTTTGGGCTAAGGTAAATGGAGAGTGGAGAGAAATCCTCGTTGTCTGGTGATATTAACCCGTGAAGTGTTGTGGTGCCCCACACCCCCACGTTTCTTATCGGCCGGTTGTATTATTACGTTTTTTGTGACGGTGACAACAGAACCAACGGACTGACAAATTCACCTTTTCTACAATCTCAGATCGCGTTCACTCTCCTGAAATCACTCTATCTCCATCCCGTTGTGCCGTTTGCTGAAAAAAGTAAAACGATTACCCCTCCCCACCCTACAATGAGTCTTTTCACGAAAAAACCAGGTATATGCTTGCGTGAGAAGATACCCTGTAGACCCAGAGACACTTTCATTATTCGTGCGGTGATGAGTCACTTAAGTGACATTAACGCGTGACTCTATCGTTTCGTTGTCATCCATACCGCCATCCGTCGGCGAGCACACTCCCTTTCTCTCTCTCACTCTCCCATTCTCTCGGAAGGAGGGCAGAGCAAGGAAAGGAAACATTTAATGCTCACCCCTTAGCCCGAAGCATAGAGTCTATCACCTCTAAATGAGACCAATCAGCGTCTCGTCATATTTCTCCCTCTCCCTCCCTCCTCTTTCTCTCCCTCTCCTTCCCTCCTTTCTCTCCCTCTCCCTCCTCTCCCTACCATCACTCTCTCCCCCTCCCTCTCCCTTTATATTTTTAAAACATTCGCTCCCCTGCCTCCCCACACTCACTGTGCTTCGTCGACAGACATGTAGGTGTGCTCTTGCCAGTTTTTCCCGAAATTCAACTAACAGTTGCTACTTGGGTATGGTCGGTGGCATTGCTGTTTCGGCTCTTTCTTAGAAAGGCGAAGAATTGTTTTGAATGGTATGTCGATATCCATGATAGGAGAAGGACAACGTACTTTTCCGGAGGCTTCGTTTGTGGGCACGACACGAGTCACCGTGACACAGAATCAGCCTGTACATCACCTGAGTGGCCATGTCGTATATCACGGGGAAACGCGTCGACATTATAATTAAAATATGTGGAAAAGTACGTTATTCCTCTCTGTTATGGTTATCGACCACCTTCACAAGTGAAGTCTCTAATCATTCAACTTGTTAGGTATTGTCTTCCGTGGATGAAGGCTGCCTGTCTCCCGGGTCTCCACCTCGTGGTATGTTATCCCACGACAACCGTTTCTCCTGCATTCTCGCAGGCGTCTTCAGGTTGAAGACTTCGACCTGAAGACGCCTGCGAGAATGCAGGAGAAGCGGGTATCGAGGGATAACTTACCACAAGGTGGAGACCCGGGAGACAGGCAGCCTTCATCATCCATGAACCGCCGAAGTCTTTGCACCAACTTGATGTCATTCATGGACTACAAAGCTGTCGTGTTATGGCGTTTCATTCTGAATGAATGTGTTCCAATGTCATTTCCAAGAGGAATTCTGTTTCCTTGAGGTAGTGCAGACACCCAAATCATGGAAGTAATCTCAGATATTTTCGTGAAAGGAGAAGAAAAATGTATTTTCTACAGCAAATATTGTACGCACACCGTCTTACTGCATCATCAGTTACATTTTGGAATGACAAGGGCACACACACACATATACACAGAACAAAGTGGGGAGTTGAATTCAAACAAAATAGTAATGATGTGGATAATAAAGCCTGGGGAAAGGTACGTTGTTCATATTCTGCTATGGATATTAATAATTTCCATTAAAATTAATCCTGAAAACAATGAATTCCGCGGCAAATCTTCTTATCTCTGGCCATAATGCAAATGGAGAGACAGTGAAATTCTGGGATTTGGACATTTTGATTAAGATTAAACTGTATTAAACGAATTCAATTTTATCAAGCTGTTGATTAATTTAAAGTAATATGAGTAGGTACAGTTTTACAGAGAGCGACATTTCGTTAGGGTCTCGCAATGAGTAACGTCGGTCCAACTTCTAATGTCCACAAGGCATTGCTTGATGATAATTTTGACAGTTGTAGTCATATGCATACTGGCTGACATGTATAATTCAGTATAAATAAATATCAACTTAAATTTGATAGTAATTTGGTTGAAATTTTCCCGAGGAACGACACAATGGATTTTTGGATAAAATCTGAAGGCAAAAATATCTCACTCTCTCTTAACTAGACCCCAATTTCTAGAAAATAAGAGGAAATAACAACTGGATTTTAACTGTACTCCAACTAGGCTACAAAACATCTTTTCTAGTTTGTTTCACGAAGATTTGGTTGAAAGGATTAAAAAAATTAGTAATATTCTCATTTGGTAATAGATAGATTGCCTTTATTTTTGGGGCGAGATTGAGACTAAAGAGTCTCCTCTTCCACCTAACCCCAGTAATATGGTGTAGGTTACATTGTTCTCAATTCTACATTTTCTGAAGACCCTGTGTTTTTCAATTATTTATTGTTTATACTACGGATATAACTTTCCTGGTGCCTCCCCTTTCATAAATCTATTAATTAATAAAATAATACCAACTGCAAGGAGATTTGGCAATAAAATGAGATGAATCAGAAAATTTGCGTAGTGTTTATTTTTTTCAAGGGTTTGATTCCATTATCTTAACAATAACGCTTGCTTTCCTTCATTTGAAATCGCGGTTCTCAACCTCTGCATTACTTACCCAACGTTTTAACCTTCTATATACTTGCAGTCTTCAACAATCTTTTACATCTGCGTATCGCTTTGCATTCACTTGCCTTCTTTGGATTTCCCCTATCATCTGTTTCACGTCCTGATCCAGTAGTTGGTTATTATTGTTTCCATTTTGCTCTTTTCCATTAATTCTTATCCCCGCCCACATCCCGGCAGTGTCTAAACTACGCCCATCCTCTCTCCTCATTGATCAGGCTTCTGGTCCATCAGGGTTCTTAATGATCCTTTTATCATCCATCAAAACCTAAGGCTCCTGTCGTTTACTCATTTCTCGGCGTAAATGAATTTTTATCTCTGGCAATTCTTCTTCTTGCAATGACCCTCCCAGTACCCAATTTTTGTGTAATATTTCGTAAATCGGTTTTTGTTAAACATTCCTTGCATAATAATTACAATGCCTTTATTATGCCTAAATTAAGCCAATTTGGCCCTCACTATTACATTTAAGAAATTTTGACATTTATATTTTGAAATCAACCATAAACGGGACTCGAACCCACAACTTTTGATGGACCTGATGATGACACAACGTGTCGAAACCTAGGTCGTGTTAAAATAAAATATCGAGTGGAATCACAAGTATTTTTACTTACCCTACTTCATTACGAATAAATAAATACTTTCTGGAAAAAAACAAAATTTGCTATACTTTTTGAACAGACCTTGGATATGTATCATACGCGAATACAGCAGAACCTAGTTAATACATTTTTTCAAGAGACCACCAAAAAAGTACATATTAACCAGGAAAGTAAACGTAGCAACGGTAAAATCCGGTTATAACGTATATGGGGATCGAGTTTAACGCCTGTGATATTACGGTAAACAATAAAAACCCGGTACTTGACTCGATTAAAACTAAATTTTAACTCATTCATTCGCGGAATACGACAGAAATTGATGTTTTATCATTTGAATGCTGTGACATGTTCACTTGAAGTAGCACTATTGCCAACATGTTGATACGCATGTCGAGGTAAAATTCCCTACAAAGTTACCCACTACCCCTGCTAAGAGAACAAAGAAAATACAGAAGTCTGCTTTAACGAGAGCTGATGAATGATGAAAAATCTCTCGTCATAACGCACACTCGTTATGGCCAACGGTCATTTAAATTTGCCTCCTTCGGCATTTATAACGCCACCAAAAGTGGGCAAAAATGCATTGAAAATAGATTGTTTCATCAAAAAGATTTTAAAATGTCGTCAACAAAAGTCATGCACTCGTAACTAATGTACGTCACGCATCGGTATTATCTTTGGCTATGTTTCGTGAACAATCATAGATAAGGTGTGGCCTGCGGTTAACAATTACGATTTCATAAATAAGAGGAGGGTCGAGAGATTGGCCATCCTGCTGAGGTCAACACAGACAAATGGGCTTTTTCTGTATTGTCTAGCTCTCAGCTCCATATGTTCTTTTATTCCGATCGGCTATAAGGACGAAATAGCACCAGGAAATGACAGACTGGCGCACAGATTACAAGTTATGTTGTTCAGTCATTCCCCAGGAAAGTCTGTGGCATCAAACCACAAAGTCTTATTTCGTAAAGTCTTCCTTACAATGTAGATTCGTGAGGCGTGACAAAGTAATGAGTGCTTTTTAATCCTGCGACTGTGCCGCTTAATCCTGCAACCCGAGTGGCAACCGCAGCAAAATCTACTCGCTATAGCGATAGTTCAGGCGTGACCACTCGTAATAACCGGTGGAACTTCATATGTTTTGACACGTCGACCAACCAACGCAAAACGATCACTCGCTATGGCGACACTCTCGTTATAATCCATACTAGCCATAGCAGACTTCTACTGAAGTCCACATAATCCTTTTACGGGACATGGTGATGATTAACTGAAGTTTAGACTGTGCTCACGGTATATCCGAAGCCACGGTAATGTGAGGCACTTTATTTGGTCCATGTTGAATGTGTGTGTGAAGTTGTCTGTGCACATACAGTAATGTATAAATAGATAAACTGGAGACAATACTTACGAGAGATGCAATCTTTCATTGCACTTTGTAGTCGGCATGAAGAACGAGTAAAGCATGCAGACGCCCTGGGAAATCATCGTGATCTCCAGCTTATACTTGTTCCTGAAGTGATCGATGAACTGCTTCAACGTCATCTCTCCCTCCACTTCAAATCGGTCCCACAGAGTCCACTCGCTGTCGTAGAACTGCGGAGAGAAACCATCAATGCTTTAATTAGACAACCGAGAAAGCTTACGCTTCGCATTAACCCTTGGGAGAGTCATTAGACTATATATAATCATTGGCATTACACACTATAAGTGTCCATGAGTCAGACGAGGCATATATCGGGAAAAACGACGGATTCTGGGCAAAGATGCCATCGTCAGCGGTTTCTTAATGTAAACTTCACTGGTATTAAGGTTAGCTGATGCTCAAAAAAAACCAAAGTATCCAAATTCGAGCAAGCGTCCGTCCATAAACGTCGCTTAATTAAAATATTGGAGATTTTTTTAAGGGCAGATTCTGAGCAAGGATCAGCGGTTTCTCGACGTAAATTTCGCCGGTGTTAAGGTTAGCAGATGCTCAAAAAGAAAAACAAAAAGTGTCCAACTTTTGAGAAAGCGTTCGTCTGTGAACGTCGTCCAATTGCTAAAATCGGAGATTTTTTGGGTTTTTCGTTTGCTCCAAAACGTGTTTCAGTTTTAGCGGAGGGCCAGTGAAAAAAAAAACCAAGCTTGTCTTGCGACCACTCATTTTGTAGACATTTTCATATATCTTATAACCTGCCCCCTTATCAAGCTTTCCACTCAAAGTGAAACTTAGTTTGCTGTAAACAAAAAAAAACCCAAAAATATCTCAAATTTTTCCAAAAAAACGACATTTATAGATGAACACTTGCTCAAATTCGGATACTTTTTGGTTTTTTTGAGCATTCACCAAACTTACCGGTTAAGTATTTGCTAAGAAACTGCTGATGACGGCATTTTTATGCCAAATCGGCCAATTTTTCAACTATTTGACTGGCCTCTCTCCTTCAAATGCTGGAGAAACCACGAAAAAAAGGTAATAAATTACATTTTTGAGTAAAGGGCATACTAATTCCCGGAAAAACCACAGGGAACTTCAAGTAGTAGCCACCAAAAATTCCGTGTCGCTGGAAAAAGGGTCAAAATCTGCACGTTCACCCAAATACAAGCGCAATAGGTCTTACTTACCTTTTGCTTTGGGGCCGACAGAGGCTCAGAGAACGCAAAAAAGGGGAGGGCCAAGTTTATAAAACCATTCTTGTAATAGTCGAGCTTTTTGTGTCCTTGAGCGAGCTTTATCAGTTCCAGACAAACCAGGCCGGACACCACAGATGTTGTAGTTGCAATGGCAGGAATAATTTTCCCAGCGATAAGTTTGCTCTGCAAAACAAGAAAAGAGACAAGGTTATCACCGTTAGAGCAACGGCAAGGGGCAAAAGACAAACAAAGCGCAATCTACTGGCTAACGCCAGTCCGTTTAGAAATGGCAGTATTTTGTAGGCGAGGGGTTTAGGCCTGAAAAGATGCATAGAAACGCAACATGCCGCGCAAATATTTGTTCACGGTAAGACCATGTAAAATCTTTTTTACCCGATTCCATATATTTTTCCGAGTAAAATCATATTTTTTTTTTTTTATTTTCGGTTGGGTCTTCGAATGCAATCACGAAAAAAATTACAAAACTAATCAAATGAACGGAATCGATCGATTCCGGACAAATTTCGTCGAGGGTAACGCATCAAAATACCCATTTTCCGCCTCGCGACAACTTTGAGAAATGCCTAATTTCTGAAATACGGGCGATTATATCTTGAAAAAAATTAACAGATTACTCACTTCTGTGTTTTTTCCCCTCGAAAACCAATAAACGAATCGTGATTCGTCTAAAAAGTACACCAGAACTTGAAGCATTGGCTGCGACTGACGTTATTATCACGAGGATAACGACAGTCTACGATGTTGCAAAGGGAAAGCAATATATTACCGGAGCAACATGTTCACTTTCATGAGAATACAAAAGTGATGAGCATTCCTGCGTTACCGCAACTGGGTTACTCGCGTTACTCCGCATGAAAGTGATATTTCGGATTTGAGTTTTCAACGTCATAGATTCAGAGTTGTCCTTGTCAAAAAATCTCAGTTGCAGGTAAAGCTCAAAAGGATTACTTCACCTTTATGTAGAATTACTATTCCTTTATTGGTTTTCTTGAAACTCAAGATGGTGGAGCTTAATTAACGGCAGTTTATCAATACAAGGTACAATCTTTCGTGCCCGAGAAGCCATTGTGTATGCATTTACAGCGCTGAATGATTTTTTTAAAATGTAAGTAGTTTGTTGTATTTTGAGGATGTGTTGGCTATAAGATGAAACAATGACAAGTGGATGAAACTTTGGTTGGACCTTCTACTTCTCATGATTTACCGACCTGCCAAATTTCAAAACGATTCAGAATACCTTTTGAAAGATATTGAAGTTTGAAATTAACATGCACACCAACGGAAAATGGCTGATTTGTTGTGATTCGACAACTTTTAAGGGATAATTCAAGATATAACTAACAACGAGAAACCGTTGAAAGATTTAAGGGCATTAATATAATTGTGTTATAATTTGACATCACCAATAAAAACAATCAAGCAGAGAATAGTACACGGAATATTCATAATAAATTTGCAGCTATACTCCAAAGCTTTTCTTCAATTGTAAGGCGTAAAACGTGACAAAGTCACAATAATTTCGACTGCGTGATAACCTTTGTTGATATACACATTTTCAGTGCTTTCCAAAAGTAATCCTTGTCACTCTCAAGTAATTTCTTTTCAATTAATAATAAGTAGAGTATACTTTATTTTTCATACCTATAACGATGAATTTTTAATTCCTATCAAAAAAAAACTGACGAGTTTAGCGTCCACCTTCATAGCCCAGTGCTGACAACGTATGAATACATGCGACGTTGCCAAAACATATGGCATATGAAACCATTTTGTTTTCTTTTCAATTATGATCATAAAATGAGTAATTTTAACAATCAAACTGTTTCCGATAAAGATATCAGTTAGATTAAAGAAAGAATCACTATAGGACAAACTAAAATTTGAGCAGTAAAATTTTCGATATCTCAAGTCCATAGGTTGGCTGCGGAAGTCAAAAAGAGGGCCCGTTTGGCTTAAAATTGAAGCAAATATCGAAACCATCCGCCCACGAAATACATAAAGTGCTATCAACAACCAACTAAAATCAATTTCAATCTTTCGCTCTTCATAAATACAGCAAAAAGCCCGATAATCGCTTGATGTCGAATTGGTGAAATAGATTTAGCTAGGCAAACTCAAATAAACGACTAGTTCAGAGTCCGAATAAAACAATCTGAAACCGACAGGTCACATATCCACGTCAAAATGTCAAATGATGTCAAATTTAATGCTCTAAAAACCTTCAGAAATATTTGCAGTCGGCATTCAAACGTTACATAAAAAGACGCGATGAACTTTGCGATCTGTTACGCCGGCATTAGCATTTTGAAAAGAGGAAAACAAAAGGTTATAGCAATATGTTGCGAAATGTGTTATTCGTCTCAACAATTGAGATGCATAATTCAATTAAACGTGTCGGGGTTAACTTGAAGTACTATACCTGAAAATGTGCATTTGCGAAATACCGCAGGGTCATTGGTACGAGGTGCATTCAAGGTGTAATGCCTGTTTTTTTTTTTCGATCAAATCATTCGCCTTAAAAACAATGAAACTTGTGTCACTTCTCGACGTAATCTCCCGGCCTCCGTACACACTTTTCGCAACGTCGACGCCACGATTCTATTTGGATGCGGTGAAGGCTTCTTTAGAGGAGAGTCTCTGTTTTGACCGCTGGAAAATTACGCTGTGAAGCCGTCGGCGTGCGCAGGGAGGCCGAGATTGTTTTGGTTCGTTGTCACACGTGATGTTCGGCGCCTTCTTTAAACTGTCGCGCCCGTGAACAGACTTTCGGGACAGCCACGACTCCATTACCGCATGTCTCTCCTTCACACTGGAGATAATGAATTTCAATCGGTATGTCACACCACGAATGATTACACGCCAGTCATGTGACGAAAACGTCGCCGTCTTAAGTATCGAAAACAGTTCTCATTCTCACGGCCTCCACCGGAGGCCATGTCTGTCGTACAGTGCTGCCATCTCCGTCACTCGTCGACAAAGAGAGTGGCCCCGCTCATTTAAAAAAAAAACCGCATGTTTCCGTCGGTTCCCGGTCCGGAGAAAAAAAATTGGAGGCCTTACAACCTTAATGCACCTCGTAACGTAAAAGAAGGATGCATGTTTCGTTACGTAGAGGTGTCGTGTGGGTCTGGAGAGCAGTGAATAAGTCGCTGCTTGGGCTGGTGACGACTTTTGGACTTCTCAAAAGGAAAAACTGACCTTGTGTCGGTCGGCAATGGGAATTTTGTAGTTCTCCGCACGCAGATTCGAGGCGGCGACGATGAAATCCATGTGGAAGTTCCCGTCGTCGTCCTTCTCAAACTGCAGAGGCTTTATTCTTATCGTTTTCATCTGACCTGGGGACGGCAACGCCTTCTGCAGCAACTCCAAGCGATCGTGGTCTGAAAGAGAGAGAGAGATGGGGGGGGAGAAGACATTACAGCACAACCCGGTTGGTTTGTTCTTCGGGGGACCGCAGAAAATGTACGTGGTGACCAGGAAACTAAGTGTAGCGATTCATTTACGGTAGAATTCCCCAATGGCGAGTGATCGTTTCCCTTTGCTTGGTCCACGTGGTGAAACATAGGGAGTTCCGCCGGTTATTACGAGTGGTCACACCTGCGCTATCGCTATAGCGAGAAGAATTAGCCGTGGTTTGTGTTCAGCTTGCATATACCAGCAGGATTAATAATAGCATGCCATTGTCACGCCTCGCGAATCTACATTAGGCTTTATGAGAGACGATTTTGTGGTTTTATGCCACAGACTTTGCTGGGGAATGACTCAACAACTTATCTTGTAATCTGTGCGCCAGTCTGTCATTTCCTGGAGCTATTTTGTCCTCATAGCCGACCGATCGGAATAAAAGAACATGTGGAGCTGTGAGCTAGACTTGCAGACGATGCATGAAAAGCCCATTTGTCTGCGTTGCCCTTAGCAGGACGGCCAATCTCTCGACCCTCCTCTTATTTCTGGAATCGTAATTGTTAACGGCAGGCCATACCTTATCTATGACTGTTCACGAAGCGTTGCCAAAGATACTACCGATGCATGACGTACATTAGTTACGAGTACATGACTTTTGGTGACAATATTTTAAATTTTTTTAAATGAAACGATCTATTTTCAACGCATTTGCGGATGGATTGATACAACTACTTCCATGGCTTATTTTCGCCCACTTTTGGTGCCGTGATGAATGCCGAAAGAGGCCAATTTAAATGACCATCGGCCATAACGAGTGTGCGTTATTATATGAGATTTTTCGTCATTTATCAGCTCTCGTTACAGCGGGCTTCTACTTTACAGTAGACTCCGGTTATAATGCCTAAGCAAAATATATAAAATCCCAGCAAATGTGAAGAATGCGAAAAAAAAGAGAAATAAACGTCCCGTTATGTTTTAAGAATGAATCCTGAGTTAAAATTAAAGTATATGTTCGAATATTCATTTTAAAAAATTT
This sequence comes from Rhinocypha anisoptera, assembly GCA_011762765.2. Taxonomy (NCBI): domain Eukaryota; kingdom Metazoa; phylum Arthropoda; class Insecta; order Odonata; family Chlorocyphidae; genus Rhinocypha; species Rhinocypha anisoptera. The sequence continues at coordinate 11,633 of WURS02445833.1, forward strand.
TCTTTGTATTCTGTTTACAACTTTTTTCTGGTTGACTTTTTAGTTTTTAAGAGTGTTTTCCACCCAAAATATTCATAATATAAGGTAAAAAATCAACAGACACCCTCCTCGTTTGCATTTAGAGATTAGATGTTCACATTCCTGCTCCTTTAGATAGTAAAACGTATTGAATAATAATATATTTTACTTGTTGGCATTTCTGCAAATAAAGCTGCATGTTTCATTACATATCCCGCGTTGTACGAGGTCTGTTCAAAAAGTATCGCTGTTCAAAACGTTTCACAGTTTTCTTCGATTGCCGGGGCTTGGTGCTTCAGGGTTCTTGTCACACGGTCGTACGGTCAACGAGGAATATTGCCTGCAAGTTATGCGAAATTTGTGCAAAGAAATCTGCCCGGATTTGTGGAAGAACGGAAATTGGCTTTTGCACCACGATAATAACGCCCCCGCTAACACACATCTTTGTTTGTGAGTGAATTTTTGGCAATTAACAACACTGTAATGATTCCGGAGCCACCGTATTCCCCAAATCAGTAAATCAATCTTCGAATTGAAGTACTGATGATGACAATATATTTAATTATTCATGCATATAACCATGGATTTTTATTTCCAATCAACAAAACTGATGAATTAATGACCACCTTCATATTGCAGTGCTGACAACATATGAATGTATATGCAATGTTGCCAGAATGTATGGCATAATAAGTCAGTTTGTTTTTTTCATTTATGATCATAAAATGATCAAAGAGAAACAATTAAACTGCTTCCGGTAAGAATTGTCAGTCAGTTTAAAGAAAGAATCACAATGAAACAAATAAATATTTGACCTGTACAATTTTCCATATCTCAAGTGCTTACAGGTTGGTCACGAAAGTCAAAAAAAGATTCAGTGGGCTGAATATTGAAGTAAATATCGAATCCATCTGTCTGAAAAAATATGTAAAGACCTAATGACAACTAATTAAAACAATTTGATTTAGTTGCCGTTCACAAATGTAGAAAGAAAGCCCTAAAAATCACTTGATGTCGAATCAGTAATTTTCGACTAGGGTTGTGTGGCCAATACACCCCTAAAGTCAAGTTTCACTGCATGCAAATGAGGTCTGTTCAAAAAGTAGCACGAATCACGTTTCACAGTTTTCTTCGTTTGCAGGGGGGTTCTGAGTTCTTGCCACACGGTCGTACAGTGAATAAGGAATATTACCTGCAAGTTATGTTCAATTTGCAAGAAGCAATCCACCAGAAACACCCAGATATGAGGAAGAACAAAAATTGGCTCTTGCATCATGACAACGCCTTGCATCATGACAACGCCCTGCTCACATGATCGTTGCTTGTGACGAATGTTTTTGGCCAGAAACAACACTGTAAAGACACTGCAGCCACCGTATTCCCCAAACCTGGCCCCCTGTGACCTTTTCCCGTTCCCGAAACTGAAGAGGCCCGTGAAAGGACGACGCTACACGCCACCATTGAAGCGATAAAGACGGCATCGAAGGAGGAACTGAACTAGATGAAAAAAAATTATTTTTTTTTTCGAGGGCTTCAAGGATTGGGTAAAAACTTTGGAACGAATGCATTATATCCGAGGGGAATTAATTGGAAAAGAACATAAAATAGATATTAATGAATAAATATACAATTTACACACTAGACTGAATGTCAAGCTAGAAGGGGAATAAATTACAACGGGTGTAGAAAAGTTCACTTATACGATGGAAGCATCCTAAGGGGAAAATGAGCATAGTGTCATGGTTATCAGAGGGAGAATTACATTAGCAAAAGAAGAGGCATTTACGAAAAGGTAAGAGTTAATGAGAGGGGGACCCTATAAACAAAGATTTAAATAAAGATTTGAAGAAAAGATTAGTGAAAACCTTAATATGGAGCATAGCACTATATATGCATAGCAAATATAATACAGGCACCGACATACTACGGTAGATTAGATCACGTACATAAAATCAGAGAGTTAAGGATGCCGAACAGATGGAGATATAAAATGTCATTTTTTCCTCGCACAATTAGAGATCACAATAAATGTAGGTGTGACGTTGTCCAGCATGTTTTGTAGTTCTCGTATTACTTTTTTGCATGGTAGTTTCTTCTTTTTGTGTGCGTAATGCATTACTTGTATCATGTGCATTGAGAGTGCATGTGAATGTATTATGGTGGTGGCTCACCCCCTGCCACACGCCCTTGTGGTGGCTTGCAGGGTATTATGTAGACGTAAATTGGATGTAATACACATGCAGAGAACCATTGTCATGCAAATTTTTCAATGGTGAAAGTAAATACATGTCATGCTGATACAAAATCAATTAACATTTAATTTTTTTTACACACGCAAGATAATATGCATGTAAAAACACTAGTTACCCCAACTATAATCTCTTCGAGATTGTGGTCATATTTACATGATTGGTATCTAATTATATAATCATCGACATTTAAATTTTATTTAAACTTTGAAGGTAATAAGCGTATAAAACACTAGTTACCCCAACTGTTATCTCCGAGATTGCTGTCATGTTTATATGTTTGGTCTCTCTAATTGTTCGCGGAAAAAAAATAAAAAAATTACGATGAGATCAGAAATATATATACTACAGGCACCGACATACTACGGTAGATTAGATCACGAACATAAAATCAGAGAACAAAGTTCACTGTGGAGGCCGTCACTTGGTGGAACCACCATGATAGAATGATGGTTTTTTTTTAAAATAACTCTTATATTTCCACAAAAAAAATATAAGAAATATCTTTTGTGGAAACATAAGAGTTATTTTTTAAAAAACCATCATAAAATCAGAGAGAGTTAAGGATGCCGAACAGATAGGTATAAAATGTCATTTTTCCCTCGCACAATTAGAGATCACAATAGATGTAGTCCAATGTCCGGAGTTAGTATTCAGGA
>WURS02445843.1:0-14556 GCA_011762765.2 Rhinocypha anisoptera
CTTTGAAAAGCATTCTTGCACACTATTCACCATCTTCATCACTGATAATCAAGGATGATTCACAACAAGATTTAGCCTTTTCCGCATGTGGCAAGTGTTGGAAGTTATTTCGTGAATGGAATCAGTGCAAACAACACTACCGTCAATGCAAACCCACTGCTAGCGAACTCCATTGAACTCGTGCTTATATTAACGTATCATATGATGTGGAGAGAGAGATCATTTTGAGCCCAATGCAACTGTGCACATTTCGAATAAAGGGAGTTGTGATCAACAGTCAGTTGAGTTGTTGAATGAGCCAATCACTTTAAGCAATTTTGCATTCCAATCACCAGTCGAGTGAGTGTAAGTGTATCCCTTACAATTGCCAAAAATGCATCAAATGTTCTTTAAAATAAAATAAAATCTTTACAAACATATTCAAAGTGTGCATGAAAAATTTTGGAAGGTAAAGTGGAAATTGTACAAACAAATATTTTCATGTAAGTCGAATTTTCAGATTACGGGTACATCAAATGAAAAAATCCTATTATTTATTAAAAAAACAAGTTTTTTTTTGCAAATTAGCGCAATTAAGGGTACATGTACATATATCGATATCAAAAATAGGGGGTGTTGGGGTGCAAGAAAAATCATGGTTTGCTCTCATTAGGGGGAGGGGGGAGTTTACAATATATATTGAGAGCATATTTAAAAATTAAAAAAACGTTTATGGCAGCTGACAAACAGAGACTCAATGGGTAAGAGTGCTATTCAACAGTCGAAATTTGTTTGTAGAGTTCTATGACTCAATTTTAATCTTTTATTTGAAAAATTAAAAACTCCGTTAGTGAAATAAACATGTGCAGCAAGTTTCATCAAAATCAGAGAACTAAGAAAATTAAGCAACCGATTTCGATTAAGAGACTGGTATCATAAACCGATTTCCCAAAATAGTATTTGCTCCCGATATATTCGGGGGAGGGGTAGAATCAAGTAAAGTGATCACGAATTGCTCACAGATGGGGGAAGGTAGAGGTCAACAAATTATTTTTTGATATCGATATATGTACATGTCCCCTAACACAAGCAAATTCTAATTGACACTGAATCGGAGGTGTGAGCACCTGACATAAGAAAAGCGCCAATGTTTAACTTTATGCTGCCAGCAAAACTCTCATTAATACCTTGGGTTAGAAGCGCATCACTCTTGATCTTATTCTGTGTCGCTCTTTTACATAGAAATCTAAATCACGGTTATATTTCTCACTTTCTACGACCTTGTTCCTAGATTTAAGACGTTCCCGTCTGTGCGACATGTTTACTGGTTTGTCAGCTCAAAAAACGCAAATTATCGGTGGAGTCCCAAGCATCTTTCTCGTTTGTGATTAATCTTGCGCAGATATCCGAGTAACATTTTCAAACACAACACAGTGCATTGCGTTCAAGCACAAGAAAGTTGTCCATGTTTTGTTAAGCTTTATAGTTATGCACCAGGCAAACTCAAAACACCTAAAACAATTTCAATATGACAAGTATGGTGCGCTAAACGCAATGACTGTGCGGAATCCCTTCCGATGACACACATTCACAATATGGTTTGCTTTTTCCATGGTTGTATCATCTTTAGTCACATGGATCTGGTTTGAATCACCAGATCCCAGTTGTCAAATCTAGAATAATGGTTCTTAAGAATTTCTTAAAGCTGCTTCATCAGTGCGCATCATCAACAACAGTGATCGTGAAAAAACAACTCAATCATGTTGAACCAGCTCATGACGATTACCAGTCTCCAAACATGAAAGTTCAGATTAATCTACCCAAGAAGTGTGGTGGCCCAAGAAAGTTGTAAAACTGCAGGGGGAGCTTAAGGCGTCAAAGCTTTACCAGCAATACTATTGGTAGACTTGTTTGTCACACACATTCTCGTTGGTTTGCGAATGCCACCTCATTGTGACACACTCACTAGAAATGAACATAACTCCAGTTGTGTTTTCTCAACAATAAAATTTGTTCTCTCTCATCACAATTTTTGGAATCAGATTCTCCATCTGCCACAATTCAATTATATTCTTACTTATATAATTGGTAATGCATTTTGCAAGATTTGCAATTTGGGGTACTCAATACAGAGCAAAATTGATACAAAACCCAAACCCGTTTACACAAATTAGTTTACATTTTTTTCTGTCTCCAACAACCTAACTTAGCATATCTTTCCTTTTTTGTATCTGAGTTTCACTTCTTCTAAGTGAATATTTTTGGTTAATGTGAAACAGAAAAAGAGTAGGAGAGGTTGGAACAAAAAGAGAAATGTGCTAGGTTAGGTTATTGGGAGACAGAAAAAGAGAGAGAGAGAGGTTAGGGAATTGGAAGACAGAGAGAAGTTCTAGGTTATATCAAGTCCATTTTTACTCTAGTGTGTAATACTGTGTATATGTGTATTGAAATACGGGTAAATAGAGTTTGGGTTTTGGGTAATTGAGTTTTTTTTGTTAAACCCGAAACCCAAATATAAACAAAATTTTTATCCATTTTACTCCGTAGTACGAAATTTTTATAAAAATTAAAATTGATGAAACTAAAATTATGCACATACAGGCATAGAATGGCGTAAAAACAGACCATTTGAAAATTTAGACTAAACTATTATATCTTTTAAGAATAGTAGTTTTTAAAATTTTTAAACTTTGTGAAAGAAAACCGTTCCTAATTGAGAGATGTCTCCGTGAATTAATAAGTAACACCAATAGAGGTTGTAATGATCATTTGAATAAAAGTAAGAAACATTAATTAATGACAGTGACAAAAACCAGTGGCCCCAAAAGGTGATTTAAACGACTAAATTAAGTTTAGTTGAATTTGGATTTGGCTAAGAAAATGGGACAATGGTTGTGGTAATAGATAGATGTGAAAGCGTGTGTGTTGATAAAAGACAACTTTTTTTGTTTGCTTTGTTGCTATCTTTCGTTATCCACTAGTTAATAGGAAAGTGAAAACAGTGCGACCTTGTGCAGCAAAACGGTTTACAGCAGACATTGCCAGTGTAAGCGCTAAATAACCTTGAATGAGACGAGCAAGCAATCTATTGTGTCAGCATAGTTGACAAATTCACTTAACACCACTCACTAACTCATATTAATTGATCAGATTTAAGTGCAGCAGCTTTAGATTACTCACCAAATTGCCGTGGTTAAAGATTCTTAGAGTGGGATCTTTGGTGTTGGTCGAGAAGCAAGCGAGATTCGGTGGAAACGATCTCCAAAAGTGGATAAAGTTTGAGAAAGGTTGACTGTGTTGCGCTGAGTAAGTTTTTCCACAAATCTCTTGTCTGATTAGGGTCTAGTGGCTTACCAGAGCAGTTACACCCGGTTAGGTTAGGTTGCGTAGATAACTGGGACCAGAGGGCTGTGTGTGCATTGGCATCTGAGGCGCAACTCGTGCAGCTAGAAACAAAGCAAAACAAACACAACATTGAGTGAGTGTGTGCGAGTGCGAGTTTGCTCCACCCTGCTCGTTGAAAGACTTTCAACCACTATCTACAGTATACCTTCAACAATTTGTCAGAAAAAACCATACTGTTTTTTCCATAGAAAAGTAGCATCAAAAGAAAAGCTTGAAGTCGATTTTGTATGTTACACACAGAGAACTGAAAACCAATATATTTGATTTTAATCTTATTATCCAATATATTTGATGTCTTTTTACTATGCTTGGCAGCATCGATACTATCAATTGTCGGTCAGTGTTTTGTAATTATCTTATTAGATTATTATCTCTCGAATCCCAACTCTTTGTTGATTATAACTTCGATTTTAAACTTGAGATTTTAAAATATATATAAATCAAGTTAAAATTAATAAAATAACAATAAAATAATTTGTTTATAATACCTTTTAAGAGTTGTTTTTGAAAATAACTCTATTGACTTTGACATACGTTTTTTCCAAAGAATAGCTCAATAAAAATAAATTTAAATTTTCATATAACTTAATACTACAACTTACTTTTTAAATAATAGTTATCAGTTTAAACAAAACAAAAACATTGTTTTGAGATCAAAAAGTTAGATAAAACCCAAAACATACGAATATCCATCGAACCAAGTAGACAAACAAAAAAATAATTTTAAAAAAGAAATTGTAGCATAAAATACACTTAATAAAAATAAAATAAAATGTATAATATAGAAACAAAATGAATTTGTGGAAAATGAAATATCAAACAAATGTTGCTAAGTTGTTAAGTTGCGAAAAGATGTGAACAACGAGAACAAAGGATGAAAGTGCTCACATCACTGCTCAACAAAGATTTTACTAAAGAATTGGCGCTAAAGTGCTGTCTGTTTTATGTAAAAAACAGTGCCAGATCCGCCAAGGTCAAACTCGATTCATCATAATTCGAAGGGATATGCAACAAATTTGAATCGAATTGAAATTGAATGAGAATTTGATAAGTTATTTGCAATATTTCAATTAAAAGTGAATAAAATTTTAATCATAACACCAAAAATAAGTTTCAAATTGAAAAAGAATTTGAATCACAACAATAAAAGTTAGATTTGAATTGGTTAAGTTAAGTACAGTAAAAGTAGCCTAACTGTTACAGAGCAAAAATGTTGTAAAACAAAAAATTTAACTGAAAACGACATTGACGACGACAACGACCAAAGTCTATCACTTATTAATTTAGAGTAGATAGATAAAATAAAAAGTCGTATTCTAGATAAAGTATGCTTCTTCAAACAACAAGTTACAATTACCGCAACTACTAGAATTTAGCTTTGTGACAACAGTAGTAAAACAACAAATTTTGTTGTTAACTCAAGCAATTTTAAAATATGGTTGGTGAATATCTAAAGAATATCTATTAAAGAAATTCTAAGAAATGTTATATTAAAAAACTGTGAGTCTTTGGCTGCTTTAAGGTGAAATTCACAAATCACATGAGAAAGAATATTTTTTAATACCCCGGTACCCGTATCTGTATAAAAACCTTAATTTTGTGATATATACCCCCTTCTCCAATCAAATCTCATGTGATATCAGCAAATTAGTTTTAATCAAACTAACCTCTGGTTAACAAATTGGGCTAAAATTAAACCCACAAAACTGTTTAAAGTTAGGTTTGGTTTGTTTAAAGCTTTAGCCGATTAGCTTAATCAATTTGCTAAACTATCACTCTAAACTCAAAACCACTAAAAAGGTAAAACATAGGACAACTTTACAGATATTTTGGTAGAATTTAACTTATTTTACACTTTACTTCTATAATAATACAATATAATAACAGTATAATTTTACCACAAAGACAGTAAAGCTGTCCCCAGTTAAACATTTGAGTTAAGAGTGATGAGTATTCTTTTTGTTTAAAAACAAATTTTCTCGTGATCTTGTATTAATCTCTCCTTACTCACTCCATGAGATATTCATAATTAACGTTACACCCATATTTACTCCCTAACTTTTATCTAGTAATTTGTCCAGTAATTCCTAAGAGTTAACAAAAAATCAATTGCAAACATGAATCAGCCGTTATGAACCCACAGTTTGCAGCAAATGGTAAGAATTATCATTGCCTAGTAAATTAGCACAGTGTTGCTATTGAATTCAAAACACTTACCACTTGATCAACGTATGTGATGGTAGCACGCACATTGGCCTACTTTCTTGTTTAAGAACAAATGGGTTGCTCAATAATCAATTTGAGTTTTGCAAAATAAATGTCAGAAACAAGGTAAGATAAATGTATATTCCAGTTTTACTACTGGCACTTTGTTAACCCTTTTGCTCCCAAAGGTGCTATCGAGACGTAGGTGTCCCGCTCATTCAATTAGCGATATAAGTATTTTTTACTGATAATCCTTGGGATCGAAAGGGTTAAGAGGACAAGCAGTGTAAGTGACCCTCTCGGTTGATGATAAATTTGCATTAGCCGAGAAGTGATGATGATGTAATGTTTTTTGTGGCGAGCATGAATCACGAACCCAATATGATTCTTAGTAGAAAAACGATGGCAGAACACATTTTTATTAATTTCATTATTACGAGTGTAGATAAAAAATGAAGAATGTGTCCAATCACAGAACAGGTTTGCGCCTCAATGGGTGAGCGCAACCGGCCGATGAAGTGTTGTTGTAACTTTTGCATAAAAATGCAAATTACAGTTTCGAGAAGAGCAAACAAAGGGCAGTGATAGTAATACACAACTTTTGCAGCAAACAGCTTTATACGATAAGGACCAAATAAAAAGACACTGGTTGTGAAACACACCAACTAGTATGTGTTGGTTAAGACTGCAGTTGCTCACTTGTGGTTGCCACTTGGTTTACGAAGGATTACATTAGTCAGGCAGTCAAACGATGACCCATACACACCGGATACATTCATGTCAGTCCGATATAGCGGTGGTGGCTTAGCAAAGGATGGACAACAAATTGTACGAGGGCAAGTGACGTGTATCGAATGGCGACAAATGCGTGGCGTCTTACCGAGTGTTGCTTCTTATCGCGGAGCATCTAAGATTGGGGAAGATAGCCAACAATAAAAGTGGCGTCCTTTCGTTCTTGTAAATAACACAAGTTGAAGGCCCAAAAGGGATGTAGAATGTTCGGTTAAAGGAACACAATTTTTCTGATCATATATTATACAATTATAAGTGCAAGTGATGAGTAGCAAGTTAGGGAAATGTTGGAAGCCGACAGATAGAAAAGCAGTGGTAGTGAAATACTAACGAACGCAGTTGTGTTGCGTCAAATCACTTCCCTGAACGAATGACTGCTTGGAGAGCGCACACAAATTGCCTCGAGCGTTGGCCATGTCTCTAAGCTGCTCATACCAGTCTGTTGCCATGCGCTCAATTGCACATAACTCATTTGATGACACCTCGAGCCGTGGTGTGCTCCGTTTGTGTTGCCAGTATCACACAACACTTCTTATCTAAGTCGATTCGATAAGCTAGCAATTTGGATTTGTTTTGAAATGGCTTCAAGTAAGAAACCAATAACCTAACCTAACACATGTTTACTTAAAGATTTTTGGGGACAGAAAAAAGAGATTCGGTTAGGTTATTGGGGGACATAAAAACAAAAACCATACATGACCAAATAAAATAACGTTATTTTTGAACAAATTTTAGATAATTTGGGTATAACAGGTAATATTTTGGGTAAAAGATTTTCCTTTAGGGTACGGGTAACGGGTTCAAAATTTTCACAATTTGGATTCTTAGACCATATTCTTTATTTTGGCTCACTTCTGGTTTGATACTTCACCTTGGCGGATGTGCCATCAGTTGCTTTGAAGCTCAAAGGGAAGAATATGATGCTCTAAAATGCGTTTTATTTATGATAGCATATTTGGCTAGTGATGTCGGCTGTGGATGAATGACAAAAGCAAAGCCACACGTTTTTCCCTATTTCGCACGCGTGACAAATAACACTTGGTCGTTTTAAGATATGTTACAATGTTTGTCTCGTATTCTGTGGATGGACAGCCTGCGCAGCGAGGGGCCAGAGAGCACATTTTCCTGGGGTTGCCTAAGCGTGCTAAGTCTCGTGCAACACTGACTGTCTGACTGCCTGACCGTAGTGACTGACTGGACTGTCACACTCTTGCCTGTTATTTGTGTTTAATATCTCTCTTTATCTCTCTATATAATAAAAGATAAAATATAAAAAAAGATATATAAATGTTGAAACTCGGTTACTTATATTAACTAATTAACTAATTTGTTTTTTTGCAAAATTTTTCTGTGCTTATATCATTGTTTTTCGTGTTGTATGTTAACTTAATTATATGTTGTTTTATTTAATTAATTTTGAGTTAGTATTTAAAATATTTTGATCAAGCTAAACTAGTAGAAACTATAATTTGTTTTGCTAATTTTTTACATTCTTACTATGTTACAACAATATTGTCTGTGTACAGTAGGGCGGGTCAAAAATTTAGATTGACTTCTATCACCGAAAATATTACCCTGAACCTCAAAAGAACTCATCATGTAAAATTTGCAAAAAATCATCTTAGGTTTTGGAAATTCACGATTTATATTTGTCGTTTTAACTATACAAAACCTATGGGAAAGAAGTCAGGTGGGCGGTGAGTGGTGGGACAAACTTAGATCCCATTCACTTTGCATTTCAACTCACTTCTTTCCATGCATCTTTCCTCGTCTATCCCCAATTGTGCGAGGTGGTGGCGTAAGCCACTACCGAGCCAACTATCAGTTGGGGCGAGGAGCCGAAAGCGACGAGCCAAAGTCTGTTTAAACATTTCTAAGCACCTTTCTAAGCAATTATTTTTTGACGATTGAGGATAGATGAGGAAAGATGCATGAAAAGAAGTGAGTTGAAATGCAAGGTGAATGGGAGCTACGTTTGGCCCAACACTCACCTCCCGCTTTCCTGTCACGCTCGGCATCACCAGTGCGGCATTCACTCTCTCGTTCTTTCCCATAGGTTCTGCATGGTCAAAAGGGCAAATATAAATTGTGGATTTCCAAAATCTAAAACATCTCTAATTTTTTCAAATTTTACATGATGAGTTTTTTAGGTCCAGAGTAATATTTTCGATGATAAAAGTCAATCTAAATTTTTTTACCCGCTCTAACTGTACAGTAGATCTGGCAAATTTTTGTTTGGATCATATTGATCATAGCGTCAACATGGACAGTGTCGACATGGAATGACTTGAAAACCCTAGTTGTTCTACTGTAGTTAACACTTAAACTAACAAAAGATCTTCAGACTTGTCCTTTGAGTTGAAGTGTTCATGTGCATTAAGCCTTTTAATCCCAAAGATTATCAGTAAAAGATAAGCCTTATTGAATGAGCGGAACACATACGTCTCGATAGCGTCTTCGAGAGTGAAAGGGTTAAATTAATAGATTATGTTGGACTGAATAATTGTGCAAAAAATGGTTCCGAATTGCCACAGGAAATGGAGTTAAAATGAAACTATATATTTCAATAAAACTAGGATGACACATTATCACCCCGCAGTTTATTTTAAACGACATAATTTCACAAAAAAGTATTTTTGATTTTCAATTTATCTAGTTGAAATTTGTTTACACTACGTTTTTACAAGAGTGCTAGCGCTAAAGCGCCGCCTATCTCATGTTATGTTCATATGAGTTAAAATATTTTGAAAACTATTCAAGATAGAATAATCAAACTTGGTAGTGGGAGATTAAAATTGAGTTTTAAAACTTGACAAATAAATTTCGACCTTTCAATAGCACTTAAGATACACTTATTTATCGATTCTCTGTTTGTCAACTGTCATAAAAGTTTTTTGATTTTTAAAAATATGCTCTCGATATTAATTGGAAACTCACCCCTCCCCTAATGAGAGCAAACAATAATTTTTCTTGTACCCCCACACCCCTATTTTTAATATTGATATATGTGCATGTTTCGACAAGATTAAATAAGAATTCGCAAATTTATGCACAAAATTTAAATCAAATTAAAATAAAATTTGAATGGTGTTTTTCTATCAACTCTGCAAAAATACTGTCAGTTGTATCTCTGTTCTTTTTTTGTTAATTTTTATAGTGAAGGAGCAATTGATACAGTCCGTTTGATTGTGCATAGAGATCTAAAATTCAGACTAAATGATTTTTAAACAAAATACCACTGTTTTATGGTGAAAACTAAATAGAATTACTTGATTAGCTAGTTAAAATATAAAAAATCTTGTTACTAGAAACACTTAGTCTATGATACCAATACACTAAAAAATTTGGTTTTAAAAAGTCTAAAAAGTTTGAAAAACTATTTTTAATTTATTACAAGATTAGTATAGCATTTTAACATAATTTAAATTTATGTTTAATTAATAATAAATAAAAAGATGCAAATAATTTGTTTTAGCATTGAATTGAACATTATTTACTACTTCATAATAATAATAATATTAAGTATCATGAGTCATCATGCTTGCGCACGAGACATAAGACGCAAAGTTAACGAAGTGCCTATTGTATTGTGCCTAGATTCAATGGATTTAATCGTACTATGTTTCAATGCTGATAGAACACCACATAACGCCTAAACCAAACATTTTCAATCAGAAAAAATAAGACAAAAGAAGACAAATGCAAAGATATTGCAAATTGAGTGTCATTTTTTTCAATTTTAGTGAAAAAAGACAAACCAAAATAAATGACAATTTTTAATAACAAAAAAGGAAGTAATACGAACTATGATTACTCTTCGTTTGCATGCCTCCCCAGACTTTGTGCAAGTCTCACCAACTGTTGTGACCATTATCACTTAAAGGTGAGAATTCCAATATAGAAAGAGCTTCTGTGCGCATCTCGTTCTAGATAGTTTGAAGTTAGGATATTTAGGTAACTAGAGATTAAGTTAGTATGTAAGGGATAACCAAACACATTTAATTGGGACAAATTTTGGTAACAAGTAGTGCCATCTAGTGGTTCAAATATGGACTATAAGATGGTGTGTGAAGATTCCCAAAAACGGCATTGTTACCGTTTCCGGACTAACAAGGCCTGTAAGTAAAGCATAAAAGGTCATAAGAGGGTGCTGAGCTCCACCATATTGTTCACACCAACTCACAAGGTCTGTGTTTGATGAAAGTTCTAGTACACTGTAAAAAGTTACTCAGCCTACTCACGGAAAGCACCTCTAACTGAGAACAAGCTTTGTATTTCCGGTAATGTCTTCTAATTTAGCATAAGAGTCTCTCGCTCTCGGACTCAATACACCCGCCTGATTGAGGACTGTGCTAGGCCAGATCAGATTATGGCACGTTTGAAAACAATCTTTGAGAAAAGTATCATCAAAAACAAATTAACTCCTGGAGAAGTTTAACTCGTTGATATACAAAGGCAGTATGGCAGGCCTGTTCAGCAACATTCGTAAGATAGTACAGAAATTGAGAGTGTTGGGAAAGAATCTAGAAGACGAAGTGATCCTTGGTACTTGGTCACAAAAGTGATCCTGATTTTGCCGGCTCAGTTTGAGAGTGTGAAGCCTCACATTACCGTGATTTTGTGACATATACCACCCGCCCCTATCAAATCTCATGTGATATCAACAAATTAGGCTACAAATTAAACCCACCAAACTGTTTGAAACTTGGCTCGGTTCAAATAAACTAATCGGCCAAGTTTTCTTCACATAGTATTCTTTTTAAAATTTTCTGTATTATTTTTGTTTTTTTGTTATAAACACATTCTCTCGTGATCTTGTATTAATAACTCCTTACCCCCTCCATGAGATATTCATGATTGGAGCTACACCCCTATCTACCCCCCATCTTCCATCACGTGATTTGTGAATCTTCCCTTACCATCAACCGGTTGCAACTGAAAAGAATGACACCTAGTTTTTCGCAACTGGAGTGCTTGCTGACATCTAAGAAAAAGAAGATGTGCAAGTAGGTAGTGCATAAGGCCGTGGGGATACCGCCGCACTAGAAAGGCCAAGTTAGGAAGTATGGGGCAAGAAGAGGAATAAAATCATGTGCTTCGAATGTCACAAGATGGGTCACATACAAAGCAAATGTCTGGTCAGGAAGAAAAAAGACAGAAGTGGCAAGAGCAAGAAGAGTGCCAACGCATCCTGTAATCAGAGTGTCAGAAAGCCTCGTGTTGATTAATCAATCAGCAAATGTAGTTTTTCAAGTTAATATCGGTGCATCGAATCATGTTGTCAACGATCGGGATATCTTGAATGAATTTGAAGAGGCAAAGGAATTGTCTTATGGCTCGCTCGGTGGCAAAGTGAAGGCGCGAGGTCCTGGCACGTTCAAATATAAGGCCTGAAATAGTTCGGAGTGGAAAATAGTGAACATTCTAAATGTGATCTACATTTCTGAGCAGCCCCTCAATCTGATTTCCATTGGTCAGTTGATGAAGAATTCTCGTGTCAAAGCGGATTTTGACAAATTTTCCATGGTTATGAGTCAAAACGGATGATCGCTTCTTGTGAGGAAAAATCTTGATTTTGCACAACTGTACCAAGTCTATCTTTGGTCGATGAAGTCATCAGTTTGTCCAGGAACGAACAGCTCTGTAAAAGAAAAGCGATCGAGATGCTCAAGAAGGACTTCGTGTTAAATACTTATTGCGAATTAAGATGTCTATTGGGCGATGCATTAGCAACCGACGACTAATTCAGTTACCTACTTCAAGTCATGGAGATATGATGGGAAGCAGTATGGATTATAATTATAATTATAATTTTATTAAATAGATCTGCTATCCGTTAGGATACTTGCACCATGCATCGTACGAAAGAAAATATACAAAATTATTAGTTATGACTAACCATAAAAGTCAACATTATATAACATAATATACACAATGAAAAAGAAAACAAAAATTAAAACATTATGAGATCACCTTGTATGTGTTTACAAAATTTGTTTAAAGTACGAAATGAATATTGGTAGAACACAAAGATGTTCAGCTTTACATTGGGAGAAAAGAAACTTGGTCGAGTGGTAGAGTAACGAGAACATTCCAGCAATAAGTAATTGACTGTTTGCCGATCCACAGTGACAGTGCTCGTGTTCATGGGTTTTCATCCTCATTAGATAATCACCAAAGTTGCTGTGAGAAATTAAACAAGGTGGAAGTTAGATTTGACGATATCAGAGATGATCGTGGATAAAAATTCTTTAAAGAGGACAGCGGCGTTGATGGAGTTGTCAGAGAAATTTGTGAAAGGAGAATGTTGTAGAGTCATACTAGTAATAGAATCGGTTAGAGAGAGAGAGAGAGAGAGAGAGAGAGAGAGAGAGAGAGAGTAGTACTTGAAATGTTTTCTTCAACGAAAGAGGTGAAAGGTGCAACTCTGGTTAAAGAGTGAGGGATAAAAAATGGCACTGTGGTGTAGGCCTGAATAGCATGCTTGAGAAATGAGTATTGCACCGTATTTAACTTATTTTTGTGTGTATTATTGATGAAAGAGAACCAGATGTGAGCAGCATAAGTGATTTTTGGTCTAATAAGCAATTTGTAAAGAAGCAGTTTTTTAATTGGAGTTTAGTCCTTAACTTTTCTTGACAATAGTATATAGTATATTTTTTTATTCTACTTACTTTGAGAAGAAATTCTTTTATTTCAGGTGCAAAAGTTAACTTTGTGTATGCGTCTATGCTCAGCAAAACGTATTATCAAACGCACCTACGGTACAAATGGCAACAAAGAACGCATGTTATTTGTCGGATTCCTAAGACCGACATCTGTGGACAGATCACGGTCTGGGCCAGAAACACGCCCCGCAAGGCACTCTGGTCTTTCCTATTTCTTAACTTTAACTCTTGCTTGTGTTGTTGTGGTACTGCGCTAGCACTCACTCTCCACCACACCGTCCGCATAAGCAAATGTGCAGCGTGACTACTTTCGAGTGATTGTGACTAGTGGCAAGCCAAGTGGTACCCACAGCACAGGTAAGTTTTTATATTTTATATACAAATTATTTTTATATATCTAATTACAACATTATATTAGCTTTTTCAAACGATTGTTACTTTTAAACACAAAGTACAACTAAAGAGCTGTCAAGGACAATAAGCCCCAGGTATATATTTACTTTTTATATTATTTTGATGTGAACTAACTCTAAATTATCCAGTTGTTACAAAAATAAAGTGAAAACAATCAAACGATCGAGAGTCATTACTATTATTTTGTCTGCAATACGACACTATTATTTAAGTTACTTGATGTTCCCGGTGATTCGCCCGATGTAGGGTTTATCTTCTCAAGCAAGGACGGTGCTTTATGGCATTGAAGTCTGGTATCCAGCGCTGCAATACGAATGAGCAAGATGCATGCATAAACGATTAGGGGTAATTCTTGTATAGCGTTAGTGAAAACCAAAATTTTGGATCCCTACTCCCCTCAGTTAGATAATGGTGAGTGCGATAGAATTAACCAGATGCATTGTTTGATTAATGTCATTAGTATATCCGTTTATATAAGACGTGGTTTCTGTAGTATTAAAATCTATCTATCTATATAAAATCTATTTTTGTGTATATTATTTGCTTGTCTTAACAGTGAGATTTCGCGAAAACCCCCTATTGAATCGCACATCAGTTAATTAATTTTAAAATTTTTAATTATAAATTGTTACGGCAACATTCAAGACCATGGTCACAAAACAGTTACACAAATCAGTGTATGAAAAACTTATCTAAAAAATTCTGGTTAAGTTTAGACCCATATTTTAAAGTTTGTCACAGAATTTGTAGTAAGATAGTGAGAAAATACATTTTGCATATACTGAAAATCTTATTTTTAATTGAAATAACTTGTGAAGAACAATAGTAATCGAAGGGAAGTGAAGTAAAATGCTGTTGATGGCAAAACGTTTTTAAGAGCCAATCTATGATCATCCCTAGCGTTAGTTTGTTTGTTCATCCCTCTCCTCTCTGTGTGAGGTATCAGTTAGGTTTTTTTCTAACTCCCTACCCCCGCAACTAACCTTTACGAGGATGCTTGTGGCGGATATGCAAGGTTTGACGTTTACACGTCTTCTCAAAAATGTACAACACGGTAAACAACTAAAGTGATTTAATAAACAACCAGAAAAAA
>WURS02445862.1:0-14555 GCA_011762765.2 Rhinocypha anisoptera
TGTCACTCTGCATAGAACTTTGGTGTGTTACTGTTTCTAGTGTTTTGTTTCAACTGCCTTGCTAGTGCCTTGCGGCGTCACCTAGAGTCACAAAGCGAAAAGAGCGACCAATGAAAAAACATACTTGACTACCTAATATTATCAAACCCAAACAAATAATTAAAAGACTCATTTCATTAAAAATTAGTATTACAGTTGCATTTTTTCTGGTAATACTTAGGTTTGAATTCCACAGGTAGCGCCACATGGATGATTTAGTACAGAGCTGTTAACGGGGGTCCGGGTGAAAATTTTTGTTAACTTCCATAGACTGGTCGCCACCTAGCGGCAAATTGAAGAATCTAATTAACTTTCACTGTGCTTCCGAACAATTTTCACCCAGACCTCCGTTAACAGCCCTAATTTAGTAACTTGGTTCAGAACAAATTTTGGAGGTATCTGTGAAAATTGTTCTAAATCACGGAGAAAGTTAAATTGATTCTTCAGTTTGAAGAACAGTCTACAATTAAAATTTTTATCCAGATTTTGGTAAAAAATTGTTTTGAAACAGTGTATTAATTAAAGTTAATGAAAGCTTCAATTTGCCGTTGCAGTCTATAAACAATAAATTTTTTAACCCTTACTCATCAAATCAATCTTGCAGACAAACAAATTTTCAGGCAAATGTATTTCCTACAAACTTAAAAAGTTGGCCTAGAAGTCAATATTGACAAGCTTGGTTTTCCCAGAATTATTTATACTTTAAAGAATTGTTCAGATCAATTAGATCAGCATGATTAATGACTATTAATGCACATAAAATAGTACAATCTTTATATTCACGCACAGTACATTTGCGCCAATGTCTATGCCATCGATTTTAATTGGCTTACTAACAAATCAGCAATTTTTTTAAAAGCGTTATAACTTTTTATAACATAACATTATAACATTTATAACCTAAAGGATATAAAGTGTAAAATAATACTAGAATATTCTTGCTAGCTATACGTGTTTACAAATTCTAAATATAAAATATAAAATAATACAATAAACATATTTTTGTTTTTATTATTCAAAGTTCATTAATGACTACTACTCATTAATAATGGGTGTGTTTGAGTTAAACTTCACACTTTAAAAGTTTTCCATAAAATGAGTTCCAATGCTTTCATTGTGAGAACTTCAAAAGAGAAGGTGGAGTAAAGTGTTCATTCTGCAAACACCGAAACAATGATTTACTTGGTACGTTTTCTCCTTCCTTTCAAAAAACTCTACAATATTAAGAGTTACTTTGAAATGATTCGAGTGATTGATGCACAACGGTTGAAACAAACCTTGAGTTTAGAAGAGAAGATACATCACTGCAAAGTCACCACACGACTTAGACTGGCATTGCTTTTAGTTCTAGTCAAATGCTCGCATCTAGCTTGCTTATGGCTCATCCACGATCTCACTCCACTGCAAGCCACTCTGAGTGTGGACGTAGTTCGTATGGCACACTTGAACCCTGTGGCCCAGTTAATGGGAATCACTTTTCTTTGTTTGATGCACTTTCACTATGCCAGTCAACTGTTTGTCCACTATCACCCATTCTTTCTTCGATACTACTACAGTGCTCTATTCAATGATTACGTCGGCCAAATGTACCTACCACCCTTTCGGTATCGTGGCATTTCGATTGTTGTCTTAATTAAACGATACATCATCTACACGGATAACGCTTTGCAAACCTTTAAAATTGTTGCCCGTAGGTCAATCTACATCTTTTAAAGTTTTTTTTACTAATATTTCACTTTTATAGATTTTACCGCAACATATCTCCAGTATCAAGGTCTTCATGCTATCTATGCCACTTATGTTGAGAATGGGTTCAATCTGGTTTATTGGTGGAAATGTGTACTGCAATACATCTTCATGTTGATATATTTTGAAATATGTTTTGTCGTTACCATTTTCTGGGCTTATTACTCAATTTACATTGGAACTCTTGTGATTGATATTATCACAATGGTTCTTACAAGTTTATTCATTTTGCTGAACCAAACCCTAGAGCGATGCCGTAGCCTTCGAGTGATGAAAAAACGTCCCAGTCGACGAGTTGTGACCATGCTGTGTAACCATCGACGTAATCTTGTGCTTATCTTAAAGCTTTCTCCGTATTACAGTTCACAGTTTCTAACATGGCTGCTAGTCAATGTTCCCTTCAGCTGTTATCTTTTCGGTGTACTTCTGCTCGGGTATATTAACCCACACTGGATTCTTGCAATAATGATGATAATAGCTGCGCAGTGGTTAGTCATCTTTGTTCTTCACGTGATGTGTGTTCATCTGAACACCGGTCTTAGAAAGCCTAACACAGTGTTTCTACACTTGTCGGCATCCAAACGACGTCAACTGTCGCCTCGTGCCACTCTCACACTGGCACTACACCTACAAGGACTTCACACCACCAATGGCTACGGTATTAGTTATGGCAAATTGGGTGTCATCTCAATGCTCTCCTTTGCCAAGGTTAGTGTGTCAGAGTCTTTCACTTACATTCATTCTCACTCTATATTTGTCCATTCTAGTCTTTGATGCTATACTGCAAGTGTACCATGTTTACTTGTTATCTTAACATCCTGGTTTTACATTTCAATGTTCTTTTTTGATGTGTTTTTTAACAGATTCTCTTGCTATATTCTCTGGCCTATGTGCTCATCCTGTTTAAGTTTTGCTTTCAAAACAATGTTTATTAGTTTGCTCAATTGATTAATGTAACTCTTCATTTTCAAGTTTTGTAATGTTTCTTAACATTACAACAACAACAAAAATTTAGATGCAATTTTGGATCTACAACAAACAAAAAATGTAGTAAAATAGTCTTAAGAGTAAATAATCTCAAATGGTGGTGGTTCTTCAACTTCTTGTTCCAACCTTGAAGGGGGTACTACCCTGAAGGGGAAATTAGGTGGGTGTGGCCTCTTTTTTACAAGAGCTTTGCGAAACATTTGAACTATTCGTCGCACTTTCTCAATAATGTTCTTGTACTTTTGATTTTGAAGCTTGAAGCCTGCAGGGCTGTTAACGGGGGTCCGGGTGAAAATTTTTAATTGTTAACTTCCATAGACCGTTCGCCACTTAGCGGCAAACTGGAGAATCTAATTAACTTTCACTTCAGAGCTGTTAACGGGAGTCCGGGTGAAAATTGTTCTAAAGCACAGTGAAAGTTAATTAGATTCTCCAGTTTGCCGCTAGGTGGCGACCAGTCTATGGAAGTTAACAATTAAAAATTTTCATCCGGACCCCCGTTAACACCACTGGAAGCCTGAGTGAGTGTGGCGCCATCTGATGGATACTCCTCAACAATTTAAAAAACACCGATTAATCAGAATGACTAATGCATTCTAAACTCAAATGTTCAAGTTAAAAAATTTTACTCTCAATGTAATAAAATTTTACAGCTATTATGCAATTAGTACCTCTTTCTCGTCAACAATTTCAAAACAGACTAGTAGGGCACGAAATGGTCCGATTTTCAAACCCGAACCCGAAACCGAAAAATAAATTATAAACCCGAAAAATAACTGGTTTAACCCGAAAGTACTTTAATAGAAAAACAAAATTGAAGTACTTTAATTAAGTACTCAAATTTTTACCGTTAACTTGGTATCCAAATAACCATGGTTGCAATTTAGTGTGAATAACACAAAGCGCAGTAATGGGGCAATTAGATTAACAGAAAATATAAGTTACACTTGGTTAGTTTCGATACAATCAATAAAATTTGACTTAACTTTTAAAAATATTTTATTTTAAATGTTTTATTCTCAAAAATAATGTTTAAAGTGTTTAAATCTATTACGGCACTATTAAAGTACTTTGAATGTTTCACTTTTACTTGTGATTGTTTTTGTATTACATTTAATTGTGTTATTTTATGACGAAAGTTAATTTTGTAGACTAAAGCACAATTTAATTAGAGTACTAAATCATTTCATAAATCAATCTTTTAATTTTTTAATAGTCAAAATTTGTAATTAAATTTTAAAAACGGTCCCTAGATGACATTTACAAAGTAGTTATATTGTTGTTCAACGGTTTAGTGTTCCAAGGGCAACCTTTGACGCGATTTCCATGAAATTCACGAGCACCGGTGTGAGTATAAGTAAAATATATATTAAGTTGTCTCAAATTACTTATTAATGAGGATATGTCATAATTTTTTTGGTTATATTGCTAAATAAAAAAAAGATTGATTTGTTTTTACCGCTCTCTCAAACTCAGACACCGTTTGCAACGCACTAGTCGACTTGTAGTGTTATGTCGAGTGACTTATGTAACGATGTCGAGGCTACAAAGTGTCTGTTCGTATTTAGATTCGCCGTATTTTCATATCCTGAGTCGCTTGGTTGGTGATGCTCGGTGGCGTCGAAGGCATCAGTACCAAATGATCATTCCACTTGTGGTGATCACTCGTTTGATCACAATTGCAGTACTTCGATGTTTGGTGAAACACCAAGTGTTATTTATCGTGTACTGCGAGTGGGATCCAACCGCTCACTTCCTAGCTCACTCTGCCGCCTTTGCTCGCACGGTATCCAGTGCAATTGTCTCCGCTCTCCTCATCATCTGGACAATCTTCGCCATCTTTACTCAGTTCTTTGTGTTTTTCAGTCCAGTCAACACTCCCACTTGGTTTGAGATATACATGATGGGTATTGATAACACCCAACTTTACCAAAGTTACTTCAAACAAAATGTTAACACTCAAAGAGGAGAAGGGGAAAAAGTAAAGCCCTATAATTTGGGTTCCATTTTTGTTCGTGGGTGTTACCAGTCTATGTTTCGTCGCCATTCACTACTTCAGTGGCTTCATTCTTTTGTGGATCTCGATAAGATTCACTATTCGAGACGAGATTACTGGGTGAGCAGTAAACAACGAATGTTTGTCCTCTACTCACTCTCTTTTGGGGAAAATCTATTTAACATTCTCCATTTGGTTATTAGTAAGTTGTGAATTGAAGCCAAGTTAAGCCTAAATTTTAGTAAAAAGAATTCTCTAATATTCTTTATGTCATTCGCAAGTTTAGAATATGTAGAATCAATTATTAAAATTTGAAAGCTGCTAAATATTCCTAATTGTCCTGAATTTAATTCTAAAGTTTTGGTTTTTAACAAAACAATAATGTTAAAACACTCAAAACAATTTTCTAAAAAACTAATTGAATTAGAATTAGTATTTTGCATTATTGTTTTGATAAAAACCAAAACCTTAGAATTAAATTTGGTACAGTTAGAAATATTTGGCAGTTTTCTGCAAATAATTGATTCTACATATTCTAAACTTTTGAATGACATAAAGAATATTAGAGAATTCCTTCTACCAACGTGAAGACTAAAAAACGTGTTTTTTTGTCACAAGTTTTTAATATCCTGATTTGATTGATTGTGTTGACAGTAACGGTGGTAGTGTTGACCGCAACAATCTATTTCTCCCACTTCTCTGCAGTGGGATGGCTTTCAGAGTGGTATCGTTGTCTGCAAGTGGTGCTAATTTTTACCCTCGACTCGTACATTTTCTACATGTTCGTGCGAAACGCATTGGTCTACTGCAACACGTCAATTCTTGTGGAGGTGGCCTTTAACTGTTGTCTCTACCACATCAACGGCTCACTTGAGCACGTGTGGCACCGTTGTGTCACTCACCGACGACTTCGAATGCGTGACCGTGTCAAGTTGATTCACTTCATGGAGCGACACGTGTCGATGTGTCACTACGTTCTGTACGCCTGTGGACAACTCTGGACCAGTGTCATCTACACTGGTCTCTTGTGCAACATCCCTATTAACATTCTACTTTTTTATTTTGTTATCTATTTTGATCAAAACTCAACCGAATTAATTGCTTGCACTATGGTGCTCGTCTTTCAGGTTTGCCACAGTTTTATTCAAATTAATCCGTGTTTTTTAAATGTTTTGAGGAATATCCATCAGATGGCGCCACACTTACTCAAGCTTGCAAGCCCATATGGGTTCCTCTGCATTATGTGCGAGTGAGTGTAGCGCAATTCTGGATATACTGCAAAAATTTTAAAAGAACACGAATGAATGACTAAAAGGTTGATTTATGGATAATAAAATAATTTATTTGCATGATTTGATAGGCAGCAATACTTCTTCTGGTGTTCCTGCCATTTGCACTGCTCAATGCCAACTTTAACGCTACTCGACCAATTTGGCCCCGGATTATAGATGCTCTGAGTGGACAACGCCGGCAATTTTATCTCTTGCTCAAATGTATCCTCTTTTACGAGCGCATCAACTCTAGCAATAATCGTTATGGTTTTACCATTTGTGGTGACGTCACCATCACTAAACAAAAAATGGCAGAGGTAATGTTTTACTGAATTTTTTTAAAACGTCCAAAATAACTTGGTATATTTTTGCACACAGATTCTGCTTATCTATGTGGCATATGTACTTATCATCTTCAAGTTTTGTTTCCAGAACAATGTTTATTAGTCTACTCAAGTGATTAATGTCATTTCAACTTTTCACACTCTTACTTATCATTACTCATAAGTGTTTCTTGGCACTTCTATTTTCTATTCATTTTATTCAAAATCATTAAATGAAAACTTTATCAGTTTACTAATAAACAGCTTTTGCTTTACTTATACTGGAATTATTATTACACCGTTTCTCCATCTAGTCAACATTAACAAGAACTCAATTATATAATGGATAATTAAACTTTTCGGTAATATCTTTAGAAAGTAAATCTAGAATCTACCACGTTTTGACACGGGCATTCTAAATAATTAGTCTCATTTATTGTGCACTTGTGGACATATTTTTATGTAAATTGCCAGTGAAGTCCGCGACAACTTACCTCTACCAAACGTCCCGTGCTCAATTTCAACTGAATTACTTATTTGTAAAAAACACAGTTTGTTTTTGTTGTAAACCATGCTAATGTATTATTGTTGTGAAACAAATTAATTGTCTTTCTCAAGGATAAGGGTGACGAGTTTTCTAAATGCTACAAATGAAGGAGATAAAAGGTCGGATTATGACTTTTGTCAAATAAAATGTTGCATAGTGTGAAACTCACAGTCGTTTAGTGACATAACTTGATTGCAACCCTGAATTAGAATTGTTTACGTTGTAACTTGAAGGCATATACGGTGATATTTCTAATTTTATTCAAAATTTCATTTAAAATGAGAAGCAAGAGAAAATTAGATAGTGTTCAATTTTTTACACTATTAAAACTCTACTGATTACATTGGTTTGATGAAAATGAAGCAAGTAAAACTTGAAGCACTACTGTAATATATTATACAAACATGGTGATTCGGATTAGAAGATCTGTAATCAGCTCACCGTACTACTATCAGGTAGATTCTTGACATTAAAATTGACATCAATAAGGAGACATTTTTGAATATATTGATGCAGATGCGCAATTTGACGACCAATCCACGATGGCGTCAAAGACAACAACGTGAATTGGCCATTCTTCTCATAGAGCTGGTTCGGTTTTGTATCATTGGATTGTTGAACCACCACAACCGGTCTCTGCTGGCTCTATACTGTCAAGTAGACCCAACCGCGCATTTTCTCGCACACACCACCTCATTTGGACGTGATTTGTCAGCCCTGATTTCCATACTGCAGCTTATCATTGTTCTTTTTTACACCATTTGCTGTCAGATTTTTCTCTACTTCAGTCGTGTGGAAACTTTGACCTGGAAATTTCTCTACGAAGTGACCGTACACAACACAGATCTTTTTCGAAAGCATCTTCGTTGCAAAGCAAGAGAGGACAAACAGAGTTACAAAAACAAACGGTGGCAAGTGAAACCACTCTTTTTCTATGGTTTCTATGAAAAATTCTGGAACGGAAACAGTGTGGTTAATCATCTAGAAAAAACAGTTGATAAACAGAGATTTGGGCAAACCTCTCTTAGCTTTCAAGGTAGTGAGTGGATTAAGTTGGAACAGCGTTTTACGGCTCTTTTTATGCTTTCTTTTGGCGAAAATTTGTATATGTTTTTCACCTTCGCCGATGGTAAATTCTAAAACTTGTGAATCTAAATTATATTAATATGAATTTTAATATTAATTGAACATTTCTTTAGCAATTGTGAACTTGCTTTTTGCATGGCTCTACTTTAATCACTTTGCTGCTGCAGGCTGGCTGACCAATTGGATACGTTGCCCATTGGTGTGTGTCAACTTTATACTTGATTCGTATGCTTTCTACATGTTTGTTCGCAATTCAATCATCTTTTGTGACTGCTCCATCATGGTGGAGGCAACATTCATGAGCTCGTTGGGACATATGAATAGCAACATGCGTCGACTGGCTTACCGAGGCTTCCAGTTAAGATTGAGCATGTTGGATCGTGTTAAACTCTACTCATTCATTGAGCAACACATCTACCTCTGTCACTACTTACTTTACTCAGGCTCACATGTCTGGAATCGTGTGATCTACTGCGGTCTCGCCGCCATGATTCCCTCCAACATTCTTCTACTCTACTTTGGACTGTTCATCGAGCAGAACTTGGTGGAGCGATCGATTACAATCATTGTGTTCTCCACTCAGATGATGATTATCTTGATCATATTTGTCCCATTGGCGGTGCTCAACTCGAGTCTCAACGCAAGCCGACGTTACTGGCCACCAATCTTGCTTGCGATGAGTCAATCTAGAGAAAAACTGTGGTTCATGCTCAAAGCAGTTTTCTGCTACGAGCGCACCAATCACCACAACAACCAGTACGGACTTGGCATTGGCCAAGGCAACTGTATCACTAAGCAAAAGCTCTTTGAAGTAAGTAATACTCTTCTCTTCTAGTCATCTCTTCACAGAGAGCAATTTTAGATTTTACTCACATATTTTTCATCACGCAGCTTTTCATGATATACGGAGCGTATCTACTTATTATTTTCAAGTTTTGCTATCAAAATCAAGTTAACTAATTATTTTTTTAAAAAATAAATTTATTTTTTTCTCTCTCTCTCTCAAACAAGCTGATGTCGTTTCACTTTACCTCATTAGAAAAATTATGATTGTTTAATTAGTAATCAGGTATATATTTCAATCTAATTAATTAAAAATTATCATAAATTACATCGATTACTGATCGCCATGTGTGCACTCAGGCACGTAAATTTACAAACTCCAAAATGGATTACCAAAACAATAAAATGCTTGAAGAGTAGTTCTTAGAATTAACTATGTGGGCAAATCAAGTTAACAAT
The DNA here is from genome assembly GCA_011762765.2 of Rhinocypha anisoptera. Lineage (NCBI taxonomy): Eukaryota > Metazoa > Arthropoda > Insecta > Odonata > Chlorocyphidae > Rhinocypha > Rhinocypha anisoptera. Next base: position 9,238 of record WURS02445862.1, read on the forward strand.
AGTTAATAAAAACACTTAAGTGAAATTGATAAAATTGTATAATATCTATATCCTGTTACTGCAATAATCATTTGCTAACATATTGTTGATAATTTATGAGAATAGAAACTGTAAACGATTACAGTATAACAAATGCAAGTTGGTCAACTGTATATAAATCATTGGTGGTATACTCACGTAATGTATACCTAAAGTTGAAGATGGCCAAGCAATTGTTAACCCTCTTGTGCTTTGCAGCGTTTGTTGCTTTTGGTAAGCGTTTGTCACTCACGCGCTTAACTAAATTCTTATAATTATACTATTTAATAGGATCAACTTTGTTGACTCCAGAAGAAGCACAGCTGAGAGATGAATATGAAAAAGCAAACGAGGTAATTTATAAGAATGTAAGTGCAATTTGAGAAATGGTGATCACCTATGGATACCTTAACTACGCCGATGGATTGTTGCTCAAGCTCAATGCCATGGCCCTGAAGGACATTGTAGTGGAAGCGGAGAACAATGCATGGGCGGCCAACTCGACCCAGTTTGCCACCAAGTTCACCTGGTACACCGTGGCACAAGGAGCACGTGCCATCAACCGAACCATTGGATCGGTCGAGTTGATGGTTGAGATTAGTCAGAAGTTTGGCCAGCAAAGCGATACTTTTGATAACAAAACCACATTAGACAAGTTGGGCCATGTGCTGACAGAGTTTGCGCCACTGTTCGATACCAACCGCCCACCAAAGATTGTCAACGACACGGAGGCTTTGATTAACCAGGGTCTTCAACGCATCATCTACAACCAGGACAAGCAGCGCGAGGCTATTAAGCAATTGACCGAGCTAAACCGCATGGGTCGACTGGCTGCCGCCAAGGTAGAACTCATCTTCCTAGAAGCTGCCAAGCAAGCACTCGACAATCGTCAATTCTTTCCAATTCAACTTCAAAATTTGCTCCAGTTTCTAATTCACTATGGACGAAACATTCACTACCTCACCGAACCATTCATTATTAAGCTTCGCGAATACTATGACTACAAGGTTTGATTTAGTTTCCATACAAAACTAACCTTAACCCTTTCGATCCCAAAGATTATCAGTAAAAGATAAGCCTTATATCGCTAATTGAATGAGCGGGACACATACGTCCCGTTAGCGCCTTTGGGAGCAAAAGGGTTAAAAGCTGCTATTTTTGAAATTGTTAGGATGTTTCCTGAAACGTGCTCAATGTCAAGTTATAACCAGACAGTATTTTTAACAGTGAAAGTACCCTTTTAAAATACTTTAACACTCGAATAGATTAAGTTTTTATACCTTTAATTTACCTTTTTAGACCTTAATTATTTTTTATTTAAAAGTTTAATTAATTTTTAAGTACTACAAAAAAACGCAGCATTTTTTGTCATGGGCTTCATATTTTAATAAAAAATTGTTTAAAAATGCTTTGGGTCAAAAGTGACCCCTAAAACCCAACCGAGTGTTAAATTATTAGATTACTTTAACAACAAAGAAAGTTTCCATGAAAAACTCTACTTTGACTGTACATTTGAGCAGAGAATATTTTCTTATTGTAAATACAACACTAGAATCTAGTTCCTATTGTCGCTAATTTAAAAAATTCTATAATAACTTTTATTTACTTAATTATCTAATTATTCTGTACAAACTTTTCCAGTGCTTGTTCAAATTTGTTGTTTGTTAATTTGAAATTTTGAATACATTTTTGTGTAATTAATAATTACTAATTATCATTTTTACTGTTTCAAAAAAAAGTATTAAAGATTGCTAAATTAGTTTGAATAAAAAAATTTTAACTTTTAACGACAAAATATTAAAAATTTCCAAAAAAAGTTGTGTAGGATATAAGGAAAACGTATAATTTTCTCATTAGCAAGTGGAAAAAAATTTGCAAAAAAATATGAGACAAGTTAATCAATTCAGGCATAATGAAAACGTAAAACATTTTTATATTGGACTTGCATTTCTATGGGAAAGACGTCACTTTGAGATAATGCTCCTTAGCAAAGAAACTTCTCGGAACTCAAAACCGAAATTGTTAACAAGAATCATTTAAAAACAAATATTAAATTTTAAAGTTCACAATCAAGCAATTTCAACAACTTTCTCTTATCCTCTCTCTTTCTCTCTCTCTCTTATCCCTTTTCTTTCATTTACAAATGTAAACACAGGACCCAAATTAATAAACTTGTAAACTTTTAGTTGTGCCTTTGTTTACATTCTCTTCTGTGAGGGACTTTGCTGGACCCTTCTTCAGGTCAATTGTCGTTATCATTGACGACAGTCAATATCCGCTAATCAACGACAAATAACAATTAACACAAGCATTGAGGCTACTTATCTTAGAAGGATTAGAAGACTTTTATTGAAGAAATAATCAGTCACTAGTACAAATTCTGGCTTGCGGGTTGGGGACTGACAAATACGTCACTGAGACAGAGTGACGGCATGGATTGAATGAAGACTGACTGTCGCTGTTAAAGGCTGTTGTGTGTTTTTATACTTGCGCTGTCTTACATTGGAGACGGACAGTAATGGTTATGACTAATCGCTTACTCATGAGTTAACTGATAGGGTGGCACAATGGGTTAAAATAGGTCGGTACATTGGGGATAAGCCAGATAATGTAAATAATAATAAATAAACTCGAATTCTTCCTTTGATGAGTGTAGAAGGACCTTCACACTCTTCTTTTGAATTAAATTTTTTTTCATTTGAAAACATTTGCGTTGAATTTCTCTCTCTCTCTCTTTCTCATTCTCTCCCCCTCTTTTTCTCTCCCTTTCTCTCTCTCTCCCTCTCTCTCCCTCTCTCTCTCTCTCTCTCTATTTCTCTCTTTTTCTCATTCTCTCCCCTTTCTCTCTCTTTCTCTTTCTCTCTCTCTCTATCTTTCTCATTTTCTTTTTCATTCTTTCTCTCCCTTTCTCTCTCTCTCTCTCTATTTCTCTCTTTTTCTCATTCTCTCTCTTTCATTCTCTCCCCTTTCTCTCTCTCTCTCTCTCTCTCTTTCTCTTTCTCTCTCTCTCTTTTTCTTTCTCTCTCTATCTTTCTCATTTTCTTTTTCATTCTTTCTCTCTTTTTCTCTCCCTCTCTCTCTCCCTCTCTCTCTCTCCCTCTCTCTCTATTTCTCTCTTTTTCTCATTCTCTCTCTCTTTCATTCTTTCTCTTACTCATTCTCTCTCTTTCTCTCTACCTCTTTCTCTCAAAACAAAAATGGAGATAACCCAGTGGAAACCCTACAACTTTAGCCATCTATCCCAAGTGATAGACCTACACTTAACCCATCTAGTGATCATGGTTCGACTTCGATTCACCAAATACGACTATCTAACTCGATCTCCAATGATTCTTTCGTCGAAGCAAATTATTCCTGGAATCATGCGAACATTTCAGCACTTTAGCCTAATTCTGCTTCTGCTTTTACTATTTTTCAAACTGGTGCCAAGTTTGAACTATATCAACACACTGTACGATTACGTGATATCGGTTCATTTCGAGTACTTCTTCTCGATTCTCGCTTTTCTCTTTCTCACCGTCGAGTTTCTGTGTTTGAGGTGTCTCCACAAGACAATCCACTTTCGACTTCCACTGATTCCACTGCTTTACGAGTTTCAAACCAACCTACACTTCCAGATCTATCCCGAAGAACGGTTTAAACTTTTATTCAATTTCAAAGTTTTAAGCTACATATCCGGTTGCATTTTTAAACTCTTGGTTTTTGCACTTTATCTTCTTCTTACCGTTTTGGTTTGCGTTTCATTCAAACTCAAAAACTCGCCTCTTGAGATTCTATTTAATTTCATCTTCTCACTAAACCTGATGATCTGCGGTACGCATGCGCTAAGTCTACAGTTTATCCTTTTGATTCATCTCATGTTCATGCTTGCGGTGTTCAAAATAAAGCTCCGTCGGTGTTTCGAGGTGATTCGAATCAGTGTGACCTTCTACACCAACCATCTACTTATCTCACGGGTTCAACGTGACTATAACACACTGTTCCGTGAATTTTCCATGTATCGCAATTCGTTGCCCGATGCCATCTGGATCATGGATCTAATGATCAAGTTCTGTGGCACTCAGTGTTTGATCTTCTTCACCAAACAACGTCATCACCTTCTACTCTTTTCCTACCTCTTTGTCGGCATCTTTGCGCTTATCTTTCTCTACACACAGTCCGTCTACTTTCGGTTGACATACTTTCCAACGCAAAACGTAACGTGCTACCGTCATCTGCTCAGTTGGAGCTCTCAAAAACAGAAGATTTTGAATTCAAATCTACCCTCGCCAACAAAACTGTATCAAACCATCAAAGTGAATCATTTTATACAAAAAGTAGGCGACACACAGTTGGCCTTTTCAAACGGATTCGACCTGATCACCAAGGTTGCCTACATTCGAATCTTTATGAGCAACTTCTACCTCTTGTCACTGTTCTACAAAATGTTCTATCGGAATTTAACCTTTTGACAACTCAAAGTGTACTTTCCACAGTTTTGAACAGTTATAAATTGTGCTAGTACCGTTAAACAAAAATTTGCTTTATAGATTTAAAAAATAAATTTATTTATATGATATAATGTTTTGTAAAATATAAGGTTTTTTAACAAAAATGACTGTGATTTTTTTAAAATAAAAATTTGAATTTAGAATTAAGAGGGTCTAAAAATTTTTAATATTTTCCTAAGAAATTTAAGACCAGAATGTGTTAGTGTGCAAAGTTTTGCTTTGATTGACAATTTTCTTTATACACAAACAAAAACAACAACAACAACTGGAATAATGAAACCAGAAGAGAGACCGAGTCTCTCTAAAATTAATGTTTTTAATTTTAAAAAGTTAAAAAAAATTTCTTCCACTAAAAACTCAATTTAATTGGATTTTTTTGTCAATTTTACACAAAAAGAAGTTAATGATGAAACCTGTGAGTTAAACTTTGAGGTTAGCGCGCAACTTTGAGACTCGTCAAGAGAGGGAGACCAATCGATCAAACAGTGTTACCGCGGTGACAGGTGACAACTTGGCACACACACACACACACACACACACACCAGGCGCACCTTTCTCTCTCTCTCTCTCTCTTTCACTCTCTCTCTCTCACAGACATTCTCTCTCACTCTCTCTCTCTCACTCTCTCTCTCACTCTCTCTCTCTCACACATTCTCTCTCTCTCTTTCTCTATCTCTCATTCTCTCTCACTTACTCTCTTTCCTTCTCTCTCTCTCATTCTCCGTCTCTTTCTCTCTCACTTTCCCCCACGCACTCTCGCTCTCTCATTCTATATTTCGTTCTCTCTCTCTCTCCCTCTCTCTCTCTCTC
>WURS02445882.1:0-14554 GCA_011762765.2 Rhinocypha anisoptera
GTGGGCGTTTCCGAGGCGTCGGCGGGGCGATGGAGGGGGGGGGGGAGGTATTGAGGGTGCCTGGAAGAGGGGTGGAGGGAGAGAGGGAGAGGATGGATACCGAGAAGTCATTTCGGCATTTAAATACGCCCGTGAAGAATGGCAGTTTTACAATAGGGGTCCCCACCTCTCTCTCTCTCTTACTCCAAACCCCACCCTCACCCCCTTAAGCCATCTTGTTCCTCCTTATCCCCCTCCCCCTCCTCCCCCTCCTCCTCTGGCCTTACAAGGGGGGAGCCATTGATTCTCGTATTGCCATACACGCCTGAGGATTCGCGAGAGTATGTCCGGCGCTCCTATCTCCCCCGCCCCCCCTTTATTTCCTTCCCTCTCCCTTCTTAAAAAAAGGGCGGCCCAAGTCAAAAAGTGTTTTGTTGGCCGTTTTTATTGTCTGCCGAGTGATGAAAGACATTCCGGAGGCACTTGCCTCGCCCCCTCCGGTCAAACACCCTCCAAAGGTTCAGGAACGATCCCGTAATTGAACAAAAGTCAAATAAAGTTATACAGCGTGGCGGTGTCGGACGTAAAATATGGAGAGATGCCTTCCCTCCCACCCTCCCTCTCTCTCTCTGTCTTGAGTTAAAACATCGCCATTTATGGCTTCCCCTGGCAAATGTTTAGCGATGCTTGTGCTAATCGAGAGTTAGTCCATTAAATCGATTGATCGCATGGAGTGTCCCCGAAGATGATACTCGGATGCTGTTATCTCAGCGCACAGTATTTAGCCCTGCAAAGTGACGATTATCCACCACCCATCCCTGTGTCAAAAGGAAGGGACGGTGCTCTGGTTGAACTCATCTTCAGGTTATCAATTGTTCCCTCTCTCTCTCTCTCTGTCTCTCCCTTGAGCATATTAACCGCTATTATTATAATAGTCTCTAGGGGTCCTTTACCAACATTTAGACAGCACGGCTGATGTCGTTTCAGTAATACACATTTCTCTCACACGCTCACGTAGAGTTTAAAGCAATTTTATATCAGGCAGTAATTTTGAGTTTGATTACGGCCGTACGTGGTTTATCTTAATGTGTGGATGTTTAGCATTCCTCCCGCCTCCCTTACTGGCCTTGAACTTCCGCACTCGAAGGGAAATCATTTAAAGAACGAACACATTACGGCCAAAAAATAATGGCAAAGGACCAAGCATATTTAGTTACTTATAAAATACGACCTCAAACAGCAGTAAAGGTGCCAATTTACAGCAGAAAATTTAGCCAGATATGTATGGTATTTATTTGTTTATTTAGGTTGGTAAAATTGAAATACGATCATATTTCCAGCCTGTTAGTAAATTGGTTAGCATACCAAACTGGTAATTGGAAGGCTCAGGTTCGAGTTCCGGCAGAGGATAAAACTTTTGGCCGACCGGGTTAGCCTGGTGGGTTGCGTGCTCGCCGGCTAATTTTTTTTTTTGTCTATTCAAAGGTCGCGGGTTCGAATCCCGTCCAGGGCATGGATGTTGTGTTTGTCCAGATGGGTTTTTCTATGTATTGAATAGGTGCGAAATGACCATAGCCGTCGAAGCACCCTATAAACAAAAATATTACTACTACTGTTAATATGACGCACGTAAAATGGGGGCCAGCCAATGCAGCCATATTCTAATATTGGTAATACCAATGCTATAAACAGGGTTGGGCAGTATCGAAAATACATTTTAACTGTTGTATTGTAATTGAAAATACATTTTTAGAGTATTTTGTACTATCAAAATACTGGAAATACTTTTCACATCACTTATGAATTTTCTTAGAGTTCGGTTTTATTTTGTTCCATCTTTCCTGCCCCGGAGAAATCCACACCCCTGGGCACGTACATTCTGCGACATGGTCCTTTTCTGTTGTGGCTTGAGGGTCTGACCAAGTCTGATCCTGAAATTCTCGGGTAGTTTGCTCTTTTTTGTAATTTTTATTTTCACCCCTGAACCGTATCTACTGTTTTACTCTCCCGGTTTGACCCCTGTATCATTTTGGATGTTATAAATATTATTTTGGATCGACTTATGACAAGATCATATAGACTGAAACCATGGATGGCACCAATTTTGTGAACGCATTGAAAGAAATTGGAGTTGCAATCGAAGCAGCTAAAGGTGAGATGAAGTGTGACTGGATAATTGTGTAAGGAATGTAATTAAAACTTTATAAGTAATTAACATTTACAAAGTAAAATATTAACATTGCTTCGCAATATATTTTATATTCTTAATATAAGAGGTCTGTTCAAAATGTATCGCGAATTCTTCTTTTTTTCTTCGATTGCAGGGGCGTGGTGCATCATGAGTTCTTGCCACATGGTCGTACAGTCAATAAGGAATATTACCTGCAAGTTATGCACAATTTGCACAAAGCAATCTGCCAGAAACGCCCAGATTTGTGGAAGAACAAAAATTGGCTTTTGCACCATGATAACGCCCCTGCTCACACATCATTGCTTGTGCACGAATTTTTGGCCAAAAACAACACCGTAATAATGCCGCAGCCACCGTATACCACAGACCTGGCCCCCTGTGACTTTTTCCTTTTCCCAAAACTGAAGAGGCCCATGAAAGGACGACGCTACGCCACTATTGAAGCAATAAAGAAGGCATCGAAGGAGGAGCTGAACAAGATCACAAAAAATGATTTTTTAAGTGCTTCGAGGATTAGGAAAAACGTTGGCATAAATGTTATATCCGAGGGGAATTACTTTGAAGGGGACAAAATAGATATTAATGAATAAATAAATACTTTTTGAAAAAAAAAACAAAATTTGCGATCCTTTTTGAACAGACCTTGTGACAGATTAAATGCATTTTTTTCCCATTACAATTTTTAGATAATGATTCTGATTAACAATAATGGGGATGGTGAAGACATGGAGGATGAAGTTGAATTTATATCAGTCAGTGATCTTGTAGCTGCAATAACTAATTCAATGGATATAATACTTCCTCATCACATATGCTGCTCATCCCACACACTAGTTTTTTATTGCAAAAACTGATTTCAGGAAGTTTTTTGCTAAAGCAACCACTCTTTCAAGAGTTCATCACAATTCTTTGGGCAAATGTAATGAATTGTGTAATACATCAGTTAGGCCACAGTCTGACGAGGAAATTTTTTTCACTTTTTGACCATCGTTTCAGCTATTTTGTTTCAACCATTTTTGATGATCATCTGGTCAGATGACGACAATAACCGTTCAAAACCGATCGTGTTTATAATATTCTTTGGAAATATATAAAAGTTGACACCTACATTTTGTGTCAGTAGCCAAATGCTTTATGAAATAAGCTACTATGCCACAATGACTATATATGATCATAATAGCAACAACTAAGCAAATCTCAATGCCTACTAAGTAAGCAGAATGTTAAAATGGGCTGAAATCCATTACTGTAAGGGATTTGTATTTTTTACCCGCTTTAATTCACTTGCATTACATAGCTTTTTCCAATGACCTGACAACAATTACTACATAGTTGATCATGGGTAAAACCACACTTTGTTATTAAAGAGTAAGGAGTTTTATAAATGGGTTGAATTCAATCCAAATATGGTAGTAAGAGTGTATACGTGAATAACTGGTATTGCTGGACAATCTTGGAAAAAGTTGATGAGGCTGGGATCAACATTGGTTCTATAGTCAACATTTTGACCATGGATTTGGACATGGCAGTATAATGTGCCCATCCTGCTTTAATCTGAGCACCAACATCTCTGCCATAAACATTCACTGGACATACTGCATTCCACCAATGGTGATCCTTAGTTCCTGCAAATCACTGGAGACATGGCACAGATGCAAGCTGGAAATCATAGTCCAGTTGTCAGACCATCACCCAAATTCCATGAGATCCAAAAATGCAAGATAGGCTAGAAGAAAAGGTGAAAGTAGGCCTGCTTGTCTTTTATCTAGATAAAAGGGCATGTTATACAAGGTCAGAGCTTCAATGAGGAATACTACAGAGAAGTCCTCCATTATACTGTGACATAGCTCGGTGCAGTAGGGCAAAAATATGAGCTGCAACTAAGTGACAGATGCAATTCAATGCTCCCACTTATCCGTCACATTTTCCTGAGAAAACTCAGCATTTCACATTAGCTATGCTCCCTTCCATTGAAATGACTCTTCAAGACATAGTGTAGTTTGGAAGGAAGAAGAGAGCTAAAAAGTATCCAATTTCAGGACAATAAAAAATGCAACAGCACAGTTGTTTGCCATCAGAAATGAATTCTTCCAAGAATAGTTACCAGTGGCAGAAGAAACACTTAACAGAGTGTGTGGAATAGCAAGGGAGGTTAGGAATTGTATCCAATTACATACAGCAAACTTCTTTCCTGTTTCATGTTAGATGCTTATTGTGCAGATGATGTATTGCTGAATGAACAATAAAATACTTTCTTGATACTGCTATGAGCCATCTGAACTCAAAGATGTGATATTAAATATGATAGTTTTGGCATCAAATAATACCTCTGAAAATTCGCATACTGAAAAATTTCACCAAAATGGTCACATTTACTGATTAGCTGAAGTTGTTTTTTTTTTGTTTTTTTGGCATAATTTATCAAACACAGATCCCGCTGAAGATTTAGAACTTGATATGTAGATGTTTTTTTACTATATCTACCATATATCAATGGTGCATTTTCAAATTAAAATTTTATCTTACACTAAGAATGGGTTTCACTAAACAAATGCAGCACAGTAGATTAAAATTACAGGAATAAGTTTATACCATGAAAAATATAGTAATGCCAGTAATACTATTCCAAACAAAGCAATAACAATGTTACCATAAAAGTATGTCTTAAACTACAGTCGAAATTACAGAGCTAAATAATGATGATAAGTATAACCTCAACTTTTGACTATTCGAAATTAAAAATAAACTTAATTGTATTGTTTCAAAATTTTCCAAATTGTGACTGTCAATAAAGAAACCTCATGTAAGGCATAAAATCAGGGCTATAGTTTTCCTTTATAGGCCAGAATAGGAGCATCCCACAGAGTGGTGAGCTATTGGCTATGAAATAATATTGAAGGAAAATACCTGTAGGCAATATAAAAGATAAACTAGAGAATCCTTGTTCGGAAGCAAATGTGTAAACTAAATAGATAATTATTTCAGTCAACCAGTGACTGAAATAAATGTCTCAAAACACTTTCTCCCAGTTCATAGTCTACCAGTTGACCAGAATATCAATATATGAAACTCCAGGCCACCCCTTACATTAACTAAAGGAGGCCATACCGGTTGGTTCGCCTCCAAGTAGTCTCTAATTCATATCCCTTCTATATTGGCAACTACAGGTTTCTTCATTCAATCTTATTCCACAGGTTCTCAAAGTTACCCTCGAACACAACAATTTACTTACAAAAATTTTTATACAAAATGTGTAATAATTTCAAAACATTAATCGAGTATGAGTACTGGGTTTGAAACTAATGAAATAAGAATAACAACGTATAGTCCAGTAGCAGGCGTTAACTATGTGTAAGTAATAGTGTATGTAATTTACATTTTAAATGTTTCGACGGCATTCTGCTTTTGGTGTTCCTTCTCACAATTCTTTTTTAGATATTATGGGTGATTCTAGACCTTTATGCAACTTCGTTGTGAGAATGTCCCTTCGAGTGTGCACCAAACTGTCATTGGCGGAAAACAAGCGCGGAATACCGAAAGCACTGCTGCATCAGGAATGAGACTCATAGGCCTAGTCTAGGGTCAAATTTTAAACTGCATGTATCCTGTTTCACCAAATCAATATTCCTTGAAATCATCAAGCTAAACAAAATTATTTGCAGCATGAAGAATGCGAAGAGATGGTTATTACGTTGACCTGCAGTGACACATACTGAGATCAGCAGAGTACACTTAAAACAAATTTGATATTCTAACATAGAATATGATGAAATTTCTTACTTATAATGTACTAACAGAAATAAAAAATGAATCCACGTTTTATTTCAGTTCATACATTTTGTAATATAATATTACCTAGAAGAGATTTCGTATGAGTACCACTTTCACCACCTTCAACAATCACTGAAAAGTTTTCAAGATAACAAATTAGTTCTCCTGTACAGTTCCTCCGTTAGTCTCTTCTCAACTGCGGGCAATATCATCCTATCTTCGGAAGCGATATTATAGCTTACAAACACTGGAATGGATAGCTTTTTCGACAACCTGAAATGAAATTAGTAGCGTAATAAATACAGAATATATGACACGAACTGGAGTTAAAATAATTTAATTGTATTCAGTTATTTACCTCCTTGCCATGTTAATTGATTCAGAAGAACCCAATAAATGCGTTCCTGCCGGCATACTGTCGTAAGAGTTAGGGAATGCCATTGAAAGATCATTTAATACTGGGCATGATGATGGTCCAATCCAAATATACAAACTATGATCCATTTTCAAAAATTGAAAAGTGACCAAAGTGTCAATTATTTCACAAGTTGTATCTTCACAATGAAATGAAGATTCCACAAAATTTGGATTGACAGAGGTTTCTTGATTATTTTGTCTTTCCATTGTAAAATTGCCAGAACAACTCGTGAGAGTACCTCTGTCGTCAATACAAGACTCAATCCACACACAATCAACTATTCATACTGGAAAGCTTAAGGTTCTTTTATAAAAAACGAAAAACAATAAAGTTCAAAGTTTTAATCGGCGTCACTTAAAAGAAAAATTTTCAAGCTTTTCTTCGCACACAAAAGACAACTCACCCCAACTCAGCGCAACTAATCGCCATGCGCGCCATGCCTCGCATCATCTTTTACGTTAAGAAGTTGCTCCCGGGTAAGTGTCGCCACAATGAATTTGTCGGAAGAACGAAACACAAGTCAAGTCAGTCAAGTCAAAGCGTTTTTATTTTCCTTGGAGCGTACATTACAATTCATTATAAATTACATTCATTCTTTATATACAATTCTTCCTTCCAAGGGAAACTCCCGTTCTAGGACACATGTCCTCTTCGGGTCAAAAACGAAACAAATTTACTCTTGTATATATATTCCATGATCGAAGCCCTCCCCCAGCATTTCTATTGGTTAATTCGATGGAGTTGAGAGGAAATTTGAAATACAATGAAAGGCAGGTTTACACGAATATTTTATTTCACCAAAGTGACATAACATGGAATTCCAATCAGGGAGTCAAAAGGCATTCACAAAATAGTAACATAAATAGAAACAGCAACCAAACAAACATCAATTGGTCTTATTATGCATTATTATGTGCATTCTAAGTTGAAATGTAAAAAAATATTCCACTTTTACACTTTGACTTTAAATACCTTTTGGTAATATGCTGTACCATACTAAGACCAAGCTGCCAGGGTAAAAATTTCACATTAACAAAAGGAAACATCCAGAAGCTAATTTGAAAGCAAAGTAAAATACATACAAAGTCACTGAGGCACACTTCAGTCACAGGCCTTTCACAAATTATACCAAGGGAAAATGTGGGGTGCAGTTTAGAAAAGTGTGGGTATAGCAGTCAAACGATGTAATTAGTAAATGAATAGTAGTGAACGACGGTAGCTACATAAAATGCTCCCACATGAAATGAAACATCCAAAATCAAAGCAAAATATAATAATAGGGCTATGAACAAAATTTTAATTCAATTTAACAGTTTGACCAAAAATCGCATATGACATTAAAGAAACTTATCTATCAAACTGTATTTATTTGATATATTTTTTGAGTTATAAGGAAAATAAACTCACTTTTTAGCCCACACTTAAAACGTTTTACCATTGACTGGGAAGAATGTGACATCAGGCCCTGCTATCTCATTCAGCAATCTAAGAAGTTCTTAACCAGAGTAATATGGATAATTTGGTCGATTTGTGATTTTAACATAAATAATTTTTGCTGTATTTTCAAAAGTAATTGATTCCCATAAACACTATTAATCCTAATTTTGTTAAGGCTGACGCCAGAAACTTGTTTAGACAAAAGAGATGGTGTGGCAATTCCATCGTAGGTCATGGAAATAAAACTTTGTAATTCACATATAATATATATATTTAATCAATTGGTACACATATCCCCACACAACCGCCACCACCACTTCCACTACTATTAAAACCATCACCACCACCCCCACTACCAATACAACTGCCACCAGCATGTCTACCACTACCACAACAACCACCACCACCACTACCAATACCATTACAACCACCACCACCACTGCTACCACTATTATTACAATCACCACCACCACACCACTACCATTAAAACCACCACCACCATAACCACTATCATTACTACTACCACTTCTATTACAACCACTACTACCATTATAACCAACACCATCACCACTAACTCTACGATTACAACCACCAGCATCCAGATGTGACATCTGCAAGAGGGTTGGACACTTAAAAGCCATGTGCCAAGGAAAAACAGGTATGACAGTGCAAAAAACTGTTTTTCATCAACATGTATGTGATTGTGGTAATGGCATTAAAATTGAGGGAGACACTGAGAATGGGAATGTAGGTCAAGGTTCTAAGTTTCGAGTTACTAACTTAGAGGACCAAGTGAACGGGAGAAATAGGAACATGAGTGTGAACAGTGATTTGCAGATGTTTAATGTTAAGAGAATGAATGCAAGGGACGGGGTCCTCGGATGGTGAAGGTAAATGTGGAGGGAATAGATCTCTTCATGGAAATTGATATGGATTCAGCAATATCTGCCATATCAGAGGAGTGTTATATGAAATATTTCGATAAACTTCCCTCGCTAGATACCTGTCTCAAAGACATTGGTCTTACTCTAGTTTTATAGTCAAAACCAAGGGGATTATTTCAGTATGGGTAATTTACAAGGAGAAAACACACAAATTAACCCTATTTGTGGTTGAAAATGGTGGACCACCATTGTTGGGCAGGGATTGGTTTCGAAATACATACGATTTTCTTTGGCTCTTGAACCAAAAGTCTTCCATAATTTTTGTAATTCATATTGATTTCAGCTATATTAGTTCTCAATAGTTTCAGGCATAGCTTTGTGGAATTTATTCATCATGAAATGAAAGAAATAAATTTTGTATTCCACATGAAAGGTTTTCATTATTTGACCTAGGAGTCATCATGTTGCGACATCATCACTTAAACCTATGCTGTATAATAAAAACCTTTCATGTGGAATACAACGTTTATTTCTTTCGTTCCATTAGTTCTGTAGCCAATGATGAATAAGGACTTAAAATGAAGGATTTACTATAATGGAATGGTTAGACCGATGAGAAGAAGGCACAAAGCAAAATCTGGACTGGATTAAAGAGGTAAAGCTAATTATGTTATTCAGTGAAGCAAAATTCATCATTTCATATATTCTGCTGTAGACGATTGTGTAAATTTTATATGCACAAAATTGTGATTTTTCTCTGCCAATATATTTGTTTTAAACTTAATTTTTCTTTCTGAAGTGTGAAACCATTTAACTGCTCTTCTTGACTTTATTGTACTTCAACAATTGTCAGCAGTAATTGTGGAACTCACTCAAGTGATTGCACTTTGTGAAGCTATACAATTTTTACTACCAAAACACTGTTAGCAGTAGTAGTGATTATTGATTTCTTATTCATAATATTCCATTTGATAATAAGTCCCTTAAAATTAATTCCATGTTTTTTCATTCTTGGATAAACTGAAGTATCAAGAAAACATTACGGAGGGATTTGAAAACATGCCCAAAGCATTGTGTCCGATGGAAAAGTGTGGCAAGGCCGTTGTCATAGCATGAGTTCATCCTTGAAATTGCTTTTCTGCCTTCATAAAATCATATTATATATTACCTGATAATATGATTGGTTGCGACTAATAAGAAAAATTTAAGTAAAAAATATAAACCAAAATCCATATTATTTACGTTCCTTGGTGTGAGAAACTGTTCCCTCCTACTGACTTTTTTCATAGAGGCAAAGAGTAGCAAAGGTATGAGTGCTACAAAAAACAAAGGTTGACCGAAGTAATTTTTAATCGTATTTTATGAATCAAATTCCTTCTAATATAACTTCAATTTTTGTGAGTGAATTTGACAGACGTAGGTGATTTTGTTAATTAAAGTAGCACATTTTCTATCCCTTTAGTGTTAGTACGATTAAAGAAATATTCTTCTTGTCGGTTTTATGTAATTTAGAATAAGAATGTTAATTTGTTCCAGAAAACAGGTTTTATTTTATTGCGGGCAGGTATGCTGTAAATTTCTTTTTTTAAACTGTGTGGGGTGTCTTTCTTCGCCGAACTGATATAACACTTGCAAATAATCATACTGCCAATCAATGTTGTTTTTTGTATGTTCCATGGGACACAAATTCATACTAAATTTTCCGTGTATAAACTATTTCGTCTGCAGAACCAGCCGAATTTTGACAGTCACCTGTTTTTATATGAAATAGAGTTTGGCTTAGGGAATTGGAGGGAATACTAGGTTGAATTAATTTCATATTTTGAGGTTTAAATGGTGCAGTTTTAATTATAAATATGTTTTTTTATTTCCTTATATAAATTAAAAAAATAATTACAGAATGGATCCTTTTAATAGTGTTCTATAGACGGTTGCATAGGCACCCTAAGTTGCTCTTTGCTATCAATTTGTACCGAGGCGATTTAATGACTGTAAATGCATTTCATTATAACACAAGGTATTATTAAAAGATAATTCGCCGTGAAAATGGATGATAGGGTTTTGACCGAAGTTCCAAGCAGTTTGAAACAATTAGCTAGGCTTGTTGTAAGAGGTTTTTACAATATTGAAGATGCCCTGATAGTAGATATGCTTGTGAGAAATCCTTGTAAGTATCAAATCTATACTATCTTAGAATCTCTATTGTTTATGTAGAATGGAACTAATTAGACTCACCGATTATTAGGTATGAAAGAAGATGACCTCTGTGATCTTCTTAAATTTGAAAGGAAGATGCTGCGTGCAAGAATTTCCACCTTAAAGAGTGATAAATTTATTCAAGTGCGATTGAAAATGGAAACGGGTGTTGACGGAAAGGCGCAGAAAGTAAATTATTATTTCATCAATTATAAGGTTTGTTTAGTTTAATATTTTTTATAATAATTTTCAAGCTTTAAATCTTTGTTGACTTGTTTGTATTTCTTTATTTTCAGACATTCGTGAATGTAGTCAAGTATAAATTAGACTTAATGCGGAAGCGAATGGAAACAGAAGAAAGGGATGCAACCAGTCGTGCTAGCTTTAAGTGCCCATCTTGTTGTAAAACTTTTACAGATTTAGAGGTACGTACATATGGGCTTTCTGGGAATACCGGTCACCAGGTAGCAATGTGTATTAGGTTTGAGGTCGGCTGGTTGAATTCTCCTTTACATACTGCACAGCTCTGTAAGGATGCCGACATTTTGAACAAGCCTTAGAATAACTTTCTGGTAGTGTAAATTTAGCCTTCTGAAATTCACTGCTGTTTATATAAACTAGTAAAAACTATTTTTATGTGAGAACATAATTATTTACCAGGTTTTGTTTTTCTTTATTTTCAACGAATGTACCATATGATATTTTGAGACCACTGAGATAGGGATTATATAGCACATTAAATATGATATCCAAGAAATAATTTTAATACTATTAGTTTCAACTTGTGTGATAGGGTGTCGATTTCAATTTTTGTGGAAAAAGTAATTTTCAAGATAAAGTCGTCAACTTGTTATTTATTTATTTCCAGTAATTTTTACAATTTTTTATTCATTTGTTATGCATGGTCCTTTGTCTCCAACACCCTGAAGATGCACATTAGTTAAAATTACATTGTGCTGCAGTTCTTTATATAATTGAAATTGACTTAGCTTGAAATAACAGCTTAGTCATATGTTATCTTAAACATGGTAAGTGTAAGTACTAATTAGCCATAATTGGCATACGATAGTAGTAGTCATCAGTTCTCGAAAGATTAATACAAGTTTCATCTATAGTGGTGATATCATATGGAATGATCGTTTTGTAGTTCCCAGTTATTGATTTGGAACAGCGGGGTATATAATCACTTGGGAAAATTGCAAAGAAAAAGCTTAAAAAGTGACAGATTTTATTAGTATTTTTCGTAATTATATTTTTCTCTTTTTTATTTGTCTTCCTTAATTCTTGTTTTATGGGTATTCCTACCTCAATTTAGAAATATGTACATATTTATCATATAATATTTTATGCTTTTATTTATTAATTAGGCAGATCAACTATTTGATTTTTCCACTGAGGAGTTTCGATGCACATATTGTAAGGAAGTAGTGGAAGAAGATCAGTCTGCTCTTCCAAAAAAAGATTCTAGACTACTTTTGGCGAAATTCAATGAACAACTTGAACCTCTATTTGTACTTCTGCGTGAGGTAGAGGGTATTCGCCTTGCTCCAGAAGTACTTGAACCAGAACCTACAGACCTCAGTTCTATTCGAAGGTAAAGTCAATTTTAATGTAATATTTTTAAATTAGAATCTTCACTTTAAAGTTAAGTTTAGACAATTTTTCACTCACTTG
The DNA here is from genome assembly GCA_011762765.2 of Rhinocypha anisoptera. Classification (NCBI taxonomy): domain Eukaryota; kingdom Metazoa; phylum Arthropoda; class Insecta; order Odonata; family Chlorocyphidae; genus Rhinocypha; species Rhinocypha anisoptera. The sequence goes on from WURS02445882.1 coordinate 12,551, forward strand.
AAGAGAAATCTTCAAGGTCTATTATCTGTAATAGCCACCACCACATTATTTATTTATTTTCAATCGCCCACAAACAGCACTAATAGGCCAATTACAATGGGCACTATAACATTTTTAATAACAATGACGAAACACACGCATCCATGCCCCAGGTGGAGATTGAAAAATTCACCTAGTCGGGATTCAAACCCGTGACCTCTGGGTTGGCAGACAAGGACATTACCCTGCTGCCACTGAGGCCAGTAAAAGAAGGTGAAGTTTATCAGACAATCAGTTTTATTTTTCATTTTATGAAGCCTGTAACAAGACTTATACTTAAGAAATTGAAGAGAATATTGGAGAGAACCAGTTCTGATTTAGAGAGGGTAAAGGAATTTGAGGTGTGATTGAATGCTTAAGGTTGAGAGATGAAAAAATGTTAGATGATGGTCAGGAACTTTATTTAGTTTTTTTGACTGGGAAAAGGCTTTTGGCTGAGTCAACTGCAGTGTTTTGTTGATGATTTTGAAAAATGTTGATATTGACTGAAAGAATAGAAGAATGATAAAATAATTGTATCCACTACAGAAATTAGTTGTGGGAGTGATAAGACAGAAGAGGCATCAGACATGGATGCTGCCTGTCGCCAACTCTTTTAAATGTATATGCTGAAGAGTTTACTTATAAGACCTTAGAAAAACAAGAGGTATTGTAATCTACGTGTAAGTAATATCCTACAAGCTGCCTCAAGGGCGTGTGGCAGGGGGTGAACCACCACCAGACATACACACCCACATGCAAATGTTAGAAATTATTCACACAGGAGACTAATTGCATGCAAAACATTCATGGAAAAGCATTTATATCATTTGAGAACAATATCAAATAACATGTAATTAACATGAATGCAATATAACTACAAAATATATAACGTGAGGTGGGGTAAGTGAGACTCCAAAAATGGCATACATCAATTTCTACAAGCCAGCAACATTGTTTCAAATCTGCTAAATTTGAGAAACTCTGCACATTATTTGATCGAAAATTAGCCAACTAGATAGTGTAGTTTATTTTTTAATTGTTTTATGTTAATTCCAATCATTTTTATTTTTACTAATTCACAACAGGAGGTCGCACTATAACCCATAAATGGGGCAAGTGCATCCTATTGGTGTGCAGGGCTACCTGTTTCCCTAGCAAAGAATGCGGGTTAAATGTGATTTCTTCCAAATGTTCGCTTTTCAACACTTTTTGAAATAGCAATCTTTGTTCATCCATACTTTAGATATGAACTTTTTCGTATGGAGAGTCGACCAAATTTTCCCCTGACATGACTGATAATAAGGGAACGAAATGAAATATTTTCATCTTAATGGTTTTACCTCATGTATTATTTTACAATTTAAATTTTACATTAATTTTGAGCCCATGTGCATTAAACAAACATTAAACTGATACAAAAAATAAGTTATAAGCATTGTCTTAATATGAATAATTGAAAACATTAAAAATTAACTAAGAAATTATATCTCATTGTATACTCTCTGCTCACCATTCTTTGTACACATAAAAGTTCAAAAACACATGTAGTAATATTGAATAGGAACAATCTTGTGACCATTAAACATTTCGGTAATATTTAAACAATTTGGTTACTTTAAATTGTACCCAGATAATGAGATGCCAAATGTGAACCTTCCTCAGCGGACAACAGATGGTTTCGGTAACAGTCTTAAAATGGCATCCTTTGAAACTTCACTAGAATCTTCATTTTGAGGATAGGTATAGCTAATTTCAGACCATAGCATGTTTTCAGGAAGCAAACCACGGGCTCATCAAACTCATTGAATTCCAGGATTTTTCCAACGTAATACAATTGCCTTTTTGCTGGCAAACTTGACAAGAACCCAGTCTCCACTTTTAATTTCAGGCAGATCATTGGTAAACATTATAGAGTCAGGTGAGATGTGGTGGAAACGATCCATAATCTAAGAAATAGGTTAAAAAATTTGCAATTTCCACTTT
>WURS02445893.1:0-32580 GCA_011762765.2 Rhinocypha anisoptera
TTCATAACACATAAAGCTATTTTGGCTTGTCCATGGACTTTGGAAGTGACCTATCTCGAAATCGACAGATTTTTGTCGATTTTGCAGTTTATTTTTCTTAAAGTTCTTTACATACACATTCTTATTATTTTAAATTGTTTTCTAGTTATATATAAACATTAATTAAAAAGTTTTATTAATTAGTTTTTTGTGAATTTTTAACAGTATAAAATTTAGGTTACAAAAGTCATAATTTTGGTTCCAAAATGTTTTGGAACTTTTTTCCGTCCTAGGAACAAGCATTTCTTCGAGAGTAACATTTTTGAAAACCTCAAATCATGCTCTTTTAGGATATATAGGTCTCCCGGTTATATTTTTTCTGGTGACACACGGTGTATTTTATATCCTTCTCATCACTTTGACCTTGACTCGAGAAAGTTCGGTAGATAAAGTCGTTCCAGAGCCATGGACGGAGAGCGCGTTTTATAACGTTCATCGTAAGTCTAAAAGTTTGATTCAGTTCTTAACTTAGAAATTCTAATGTTTGCAATGCAACCAAACCGATTTATTGAATTTGCAAAGCCGCATTTGTCGTTGTATTGTGAACCAATCTTGACTCCCATTGCGGTTTCTACAAACAAAAAATTTAAATAAAAGAGCGAGAAAGGGAGAGAAAGAGAGAGAGAGAGAGAGAGAGAGTGAATTTTAGTTCATATATGAATCGCCGATGGCGTTGAAGTAAAGTGAAAGTTAATTAGATTCTCTAGTTTGAGGCTAGATGGCGACCAGTCTATGAAAGTTAACAATTAAAAACGGACCCCTGTTAACAGCTTTGCTAAACATATGGAATTTATTTTGGAATTACGGGTAAAAATTGATTCTCTAGTTGGTTTCTAGACAAAGAACAGTCTATATGAGTTAACAATTGAAAATTTTTGAATATAAATTTGTTCTTCATTGGAAGTTTAACCACTTTCTAAGAGTGTGACCCCCATTAACAACCAAGCAAGTTTCGTGACAATTTGGCGCCATCTAGTGGCGATTTTTTGTACAAGAGTATTCAAAACTGTATTAGTACCAGAGAATGTACTACTCACCACAAATAATGTCGATAGTACATTTTTTGAACAATGGAACACTGTCCAACGGCTCACACTGTTCTGCATTCAGATTCGTAATGATTTTGACCAGTACGCCAGCTTGTTCGTTCATCGGTCCGAGAAACTCTTCCAACATGTTGAAGTGAAAAGCTGGTGTCAGCATCTTTCTGTTCGATTCATCATTTAAAAAATAAATTCCAATTAATAACTCAATAAAGCAAATAAGTTGATTTCATATTTGTTATCTACAAAAATGTCATAGAACTTTAATTGTTGATTATCACAACCTACTGATGATGAAACATACCTTCGAGTTATCCACTTTCGGCCACCACTGTCAAATTCAAAAAATACATTCAAAATATTGCAGCCAAATTAATAGAACAAATTTGTACCTGACTGCGAGACCAGTTCCAACGACGTGTTTAATAAAAGAGTATTCGAATGATTTTTCGATGTTAACAGTGCTGGAGAGAACTTGCTGAGAAATTGAAATCCAAAAAACAAATATTTTGTGTATATTTTTATTTTTATATGCTTAAACTTGTTGGCCTACATTTTTAGTTTTTTAAAATTAAATTTTTTTCAAAACTAACCTCAGCAGCTTTAGCTTTATAAACAAACACCGTTGGTCGATAGCTAGCCCACAATCGAAAAAACGAGTACTGCGGGTAGATCTGGATCAATCCATTTATTGAATTAAAAAATTCTTTGATAAACAGATGATTTGTTAATATCCGTGAAAATCGCTTTAAATTATGAGTCTAAACTTAACCAGCTTTTTTGTTCGGGAACTTTTTTATACACTGATTTGTGTTACTGGTCTTGAATATGGCCGCAACACAAACCAGTGTATAAAAAAGTTCCCGAACAAAGGTTGGTTAAGTTTATACAGTTTGCCCTCATTAATTATTAATTAATTAATGCATTGTTGTCGAGGCAGAGCAGAAGGCAGCAATAAATATATACTGATGTCTTCTACTCTGCCTCGACAACAATGCATGAGTTTGAGGGTTTACTGTAGTCATATTTAATTAAAGACTTACGAGTGAGAATATCCACATGATTGCTGACATTTAATAAAGCATATAGATTGCCCAAAAATACATCGTAGGTAATTTTGGGCCCGGGAAGACGTTCTATAGCTTGGTATAGCAAGTAGAACTCTCTAATCTTACGTATAACATGGTAAAGAGCAATAGTAGAGATAATGTAGAAAGCTAGGCTTCGAAATGTGAGCCAGTTATTAAGAGAAATTATGTCAAAGAGAGCCATCATTACATGAGAGACAAATGTTTAAAAATGACAGGATTTCCCTTCAAACTCTAAACTTTGATGGATTTGAGTATCAATTGGGAGATGAGGAAGTGGTAAAAAATAGTTTGTTCAATTGCGAATAAATATCAAAAAATAAAAGAGAAAAAAGAGTGTAAAAAGAGAGCTTAATAAATGATATTTATATTTTGTAGTTACAGTTTTACTTCGAATTTATTCCAAGCAAATTAGTGTGAAAAATATAGCATTGTAAATTTGTTAAATAGAATAGATAATTGGAATTCATCAAATAAAGTTTTTTACACTTAACATTTTTTATTGATTGATTGGGGTATAGAGGTTGATATACTGGGACAGGAAAGGTTAAAGTACAAAAATTGTAGATAATAATATATTGACTATGTACTATGAACTTTTCAAACAGATAAAAATACTGATAATATTTTAAAAAGGATAGACTTTTTTTAAAAATTAAACACACTCTTTTAGTATATACTCCGAAAAGTAAATGCGTCAGTGATTCCTACTAATAACAGAGTTAAACAGTAGTCAACGAAATATTATATTTTTACAAGAGACAGACGGTGCTAAAGCAAAAAAATTTAATTAAACTGAGCGAGAATTGAAAAAAGTTCGAATTTCGAATTAAATTGACGGAGAATTCGAAGATTTGAATTGAATTGGAATAAAATTGGAATCATAACACAGAAAGTTAGAATCACAGTGAAAGTAACGTAATTTTCACAGTACAACAAAAAATGGCAGAGAACGAAAAATGCCTGATCATGAACATAGAACATAGAGCATAGATCATAGAAACCCACGATCATACTTTTTATTAATATATAGGAAATAATTTTGATGAGTATATTGTATAACATTATTTTAAGCTTGATCACGCCTTGGCACAAATCGAATCCACACCGGGACTTTGGGTCGTAAAATAAGCTCAGGGTTAATCAAAATTGCATCAAGTGGCTGAGTTGATTACACTCGGAAATGACGTAACACAGTGGCTAGCACTACTTTCTTACTCTTTCATTCTCTCTCTCTCTCTCTCTCTCTCTCTCTTTCCCCTCTTTAACCCTTTTGCTTCCGAAGGCGCTATCGGGACGTATGTATTCAGCTCATTCAATTAGCGATATAAGGCTTATCATTTACTGATAATTTTTGGGGTCAAAAGAATTAAATTTCCCCCACTCTATCACATTCAAACAAACCCACCTTATCAATCACTCTTCCTCTCTCTCTTTTTCCCTCTTATCCGTGTCGACACTGTAACCCAGCAGCACTAATCCAGTGATCTGACAGAGGAAATCCTGCGATCGATGAGCCATCGAACGACCATCCTCATCTCACCGAGTCTCTCTCCATTCACGATGTCACTCTTTGACATAGGTTCTATTGTTACTAACTCTTCTCTCACCTCTTCACCAGTGTTATGGCTCACCTTTCGAAACCTAGCCCTCTGCACTCTGGCCACCGTAGCTCTCTACCATGTCATACGAAAGGCTAGACAGTTCTACAAGCTCTACCAAGCGATGGAACGCTTTCCCGGGCCAAGCTTTGCGTATAACCCGTTTGTGGGTAATCTCTATGTCTTGACCGGAAACGACAATATTGACTTGATCACACGTGAGTATTCTTCTATTTTCCTATCTTTTGTATATTAATGAAAAGTATGATCATGAATTTCTATGTTCTATGTTCTGGAATTTTTTGTTCTCTGCTATTTTTAGCAGGGCGAGAGACAGCTTTGCTGCAAAAGTCCTGATATTAATCTCATGTATATGTCCGTCTGTCCGTCTTCACAAAAAATCTAGTATACTTTCCGTGCACCAAACAAGCTGAAACTTTACAAAAAAAATCTTTTTGAGAAAAGAATAATTGGATGAGACTTTGGGGTCCCAGGCTTCAAAGAGGCCCTAGATCGATTCACTTTCAAATTTCACCAAAAGTTTTCTTATATTATATAAGATAAGTTTGAGCAAAGACTATATTCCTAAAAATGACCAAAAGCTGAAGTATACAACTTGTTTCAGCTTTGGGAGTGCGTCTGTTAACCAATTCGAATTCAATTTTTGTTGTGATTCGAATTCATCACCGATTTGAATCTAACTTTCGGTGTAATGATTCAAATCTAATTCTAATTCTATTCGAATGTTGTGCATAATTCTTCCGATTCTCATTCAATTTGATTCAAATATTTTCAATTCTCACTCAATTCGAATTTTTTTCATATTTCTTCGAATAATGGTGACTCGAATTTGACCTCGGCTGCTTTGCCGTCGTTTATTTACAAGAGACAAACGTCGCTTTAGCTTTTTAGATGCATTGTTTTTCTACATTTTTTCATTTTATAAAAATTTTTCTTATTTAATTATTTTGGGTATTACCCTTTAAATAGGATTCTTTAATGCAATAAATGGACTGATCAAGATCTATAGCCAGTATTCGTTTTTTCGCATTTGGTTTAGCTATCGGCCATTGGTGATTATTTTTAAAGCTGAAGCTGCTGAGGTATGTGAAATTAAAGAAAGATTACAAAATTTGTTCAAATTTAATATTTACCAAAATACCAGAAAGTCTTCTCCAGTACTGTTCACGTTGAAAAGTCTGTTGAGTACAACTTTTTGAAGAAATGGCTTGAAACTGGCCTGCTTACTAGGTTTGTTGTATTAAATGTTATTAAATATTTTTTTAATAACATTTAATCCGCAACTGAGCGGTGTCACATTGGAAAACTTATACTTAAAAGTTTTTAAATCACAGTAGTGGCCGAAAGTGGTTTAACCGAAGGTACGTATCAGTGTTCATCTGTGTGTATACAGTCAAAGAGGTTAAGAAATAGCTTGACTAAAAGTTATAAAATAACTTGTTTTTAAGACACGTTGTTATTTCATAACTTTTGTAAATGTTACAAAATAGCATAACCCTATAGTCATGAAATAACTTGTTTATTTTTTTTACTAATAGTTAAGAAATAACTTGTGTTGATATAGTTTACATTTTAAACGAAGCTATTTCATAACTTTCGAAAGTTGTTTATCAAACTATTTTAAAGTATATGTCAAAAGTTAAGATATAGCATAACTTTAAGTTTTTGGTTTAACATATTCAATACAACTTAAGTTCATAAACTAAACTAATCAAATAGTTCAAAAAATTACTAAAGCAAAAGGAAGTGCTCTTATAAATTCTATAAGTTTTCATATTAAAAAATTATTTTATATATGTTTGGAAAGTTATACATCTATATCTTGTATACATCTGATAAATTAATTTTGCAAGTGCAAAAATATTGTCTAAGTTAGTTTAACAAAAAAAACTTACGAAAATTGATATCGGCATTTGATTGAAAGTGAAGATATAGCATAACTATAGACAAAACTATTTTTGAAGTTAATTTAAAAATTATGCTATTTTATAACTTAAGTTGAGAAATATCATGACATTATCAATCTGAGTTTAGAAATAACATAACATTGTCAAATATTTTTGATAAAAAACAAAAAGTTATGCTATTTCACAACTTTTAATCTAAGTTGAGAAATAGCATAACTTGAAAATAAAGCTATTTTATAACTCAGCCAAAAAATTAAACTATTTCTTAACATTATATAAATGTTAAGCTATTTTATAACTTTTTATATCAAAGTTATGCTATTTTATAACTTTTAATCTAAGTTGTAAATTAACATAATTTTATATAATTTTTTTGTTATAAGTCCTAATAATTATGAAATATCATAACTTGAAAACAAAGCTATTTTATAACTCAACTAAAAAGTTAAGCTATTTCATAACTTTTTACCTCAAAGTAATGCTATTTTATAACAAGTTGTTTTAAAACCATGCTATTTCTTAACCTATTTGACTGTGTATAAAGATGCAATGTTGATTCTGATTTTGAATCAAAGCTAAACTTGATTTGTGATTGGCACAATGTTTATAGTATAAAAATAATTCAAAAAAATTTGATATTTTGTCGAACCAATGATGTTATGAGTGAAACATAAAATCTATTGCGAAAATGTCATTTAATTAAATGCGATTTGTGTGAACTTCGATGGTTTCGATGACTGCCGGTAGATGACGCACTATTCACTTTGGTTGATTTGCTGCTTTGATTTTGCCAGTGCTTGGCTCGGCTAAGCACTACGCGATATGTGGAGGCAATCCATACGTGTTTCGTCATCTTATGGAGACTGATTCTCTTACGCGGGTTTGGCTCGAAAATACGGTCAAGATACTCAGTCAATTCCTTGGAAAGTGCCACTTTGGTGCGTTGCGAGCACTTCCAACTTCGTTTCTTCTGCTCCTTTAACGCCTTCTCCGGTGAGTTCTTGTCGAATGGATAGGCCAGTGTGACCATGACATAGATAATCACACCCAGTGCCCATACGTCAACCAGAAAAGCGTTGTATCGGTTGCCTCCTGATATCTCCGGTGCCATGTAGACAGGCGTGCCACAGAATGTTTTGTTGAAGAGTTGACCTCCTAATATTGAAAGTGACTTATGCTTTCTTGTGGAAGCCTTAGCTGAGGTGACTTACCAAGTTGTTCTGAATATGCCACCCGACTAAGGCCAAAATCACTGATGAGAATGTTGAACTCCGAGGTGTTGACAGCAGAACTCAGAAGTAAAATGTTGGAAAGTTTGAGGTCGCGATGGGCAATGTTTTGCCGGTGCATGTATGCCACACCACACAAGATCTGCGCAAATGGAGTGCGAGACTCTTTCTCAGATATTGGCCCATTCTCGTGCACCAACTTTGATAAGGTTCCCGAGTTGGCGTACTGCATGAAGATATAAAGCGTATTGTTGATCACAAAATGAGTGTAGAGACGCACTATAAACGGGTGATGAGAGCGTTCCATCACAAACAGTTCGTTTTTCATGTCGTTGATCAGTGTTTTCCGGCTCGAATCGGTGGCATTCCCTGTGTAAAACAGACTCGTCATGGATGTTTGTCACCAAGACCGAACATGAGTGATCCTACCTAGGGGCATGCGCTTGCACGCTACCTTCTCTCCAGTTGAAAAGTTTTTTGCAAGGTGAACTGTTGCAAAACCTCCGTAGCCGATTTGCTTCTGTAGTTGAAAGTTCTTTTCTCGAAAGACATCCTCTTCTGTGGGATAATCCTTGCTTGGAACTTGGTAGACAGTGGTGATTTGAGTTAGCTGCACATTCGGTGGCAGCGCTTTAGATGACCGCTGATTTGATGTTGACTTTGCCAGGGTGGCTAGACACACTATCTTTGCATCATGGTGCAACAATTGGTAATTTGCTTTACCACCACTTTATATAAAGTTTTGTTTTCTAACTTTAATTATAGTATTATAGTACTTTAATAGTATAATTTTAACAATTTCGTGTTTTACTGATGCATATGTGTTTCTAAGAATGGTTTTATTGATGATGATTTAAATAGTGCAGCTTGAATCAACAAGTGATGTTAACATTGTCGAAAAGCTTTTACAGAGAATAGCATTTTTTTCTTTTATATATGTTTGAATCTTAATTATATCTCAATGTAGTACCCGTTACACTTGCAAATAGGTATATAAAAAATATTTGCAATATCACCAACGTATATATTTCTAAATAATCTTTTAATGATAATTATGACAACGGTGATCGGTGTTTCACACATTTAGTGTCTAGACTTGTTCATTAGTTAAGTAGGTAGTTGAAAATCGAATGGAACATTCAATTGACCAAGCAAATTGTAAATGCCAATTCTGTTGAATAAAGTGAGCTGAGCTAAACTGGCTGATGATGCTGCCGTGGGATGATGATAAACGGTGCGAAGCGAGGGGAGCCAGAAGTGGTTTTGCTATGTCGTCCCTCCATGCTCCTTGGTGAATGCATACTAATCGATTCAAGTGTGGATTAGTTGAAACGCAATCTAATATATTCATTCTCCGTCATCAGGTCGATAGATTGTTTGCTTGCGATGCCTAGCATCCAATTGATAATTAGAGAGGAGCACAGAAAATCTGAGCCGGAGTGAGTCGGTGCCCGTCGCCTCGTCCGTGTGCGATGTTATTTTTGACAGTGAGCGAATACTTTCGTTACACCTAGCTCGTCTCACAATTAATTTAATCATACGATTGGGAGGCTTAAACCGATCGCACTGGCGCATCACTGTGCGGCAGCATCATTGGCAAAGCCGTGGTAGAGCAGCTAATCTTCTTGACGGTGGCGCGTCAAACTAAGCCGACTGGCCACCGAGTCAAGAAGTCCAAAAGAGGCAATAATTGCCGCAAGTCTACTAGTTCCCACGCTTTAATTTAAATTGGCTCGTATCGATCAGCATGGCCGCATTGTCGTTGGCACTGGATGGCTGCTTGTTTGGCGCGTGTACATCAAGCACCGATCGGAGGCGCACGGTGGGCATCGGTGGCAAATCCATCATCTCTGGCTGGCAAGATGTGCGGGCGATCGAGTCAACTCAAATTGGCTTCTGCTACCTTGCCCAACTCTGGCTCTCGTGGTTGAGGACCGAGCCAGCGCGCGCATATGGAAATGGCTCCATTATCATCATTTGGATTAATTAAGTGTAATATTATACAAATCACACACACGCTTGGCCACCAAGTGCCCCTTGGTTCCATACCAACGTTAATAATAAATTGCATTAGTTCACTGTCAGTATGCTCTCAATAATTTATTGAGAGTGATGCAAGTTGAAAATTATAATTAACTTATCAAAGGGAAACAATGACGAGCATGTGGCCGGATCGATTGAAGCTGATCGAGGCGAAAACGCGCAACGTGCTGCAATCGATTAGACCGATCATTGGTCCACCTTTAGTTTCATTTATCGATCGCCACTTGGTATTAATTACTGCTTGATGCTAGCTGCTGCTTGCGCGCCAATTACAGTAGTCTGTCAGACTGAGCCTCCTGGCCAATCTACTACCTGCTTGCACGCTGGCCCTGGATTGACTCAATCCACTAGCTTCTCTATCAACACACCTGACACGCAAGCACTTCACTTGTCTCCTTCATTCGAACATGCGTACTAAACGTACCATTTTTACTGCTCCACTCAAACTGTCTGTTTGCATAAAGTACCATTGTTGTATTTTATTTTATTTTTATAAATATAATACTTGTTTTCTAAAGCGCATGTTCCAACATTGATAGTGATAGTGAAGGGGCGCTTGTCAACTGGCTTAGCACCTTTTACGACTTGGGAATATAGTTGGGACTCTTTTGACACCTTGTCTGTGTCATGTCATGTCATGATTTGGCGACGAAGACACGAAGACATGCGGCTGAGACGACAAGGATAAGGCAGTGTGCGGTCCCAGCGCCAGAGCACTTCCGTGCGGTGGGCACTTTACGACCATCGGTGCTGCTTGGGTAGAGTTAAAATTAGAACCTTGCAAAGAGTGGTAGTTGCGAGGTGTGCTGCTCACACCACCACAATCGAGTGCTGGTAGGCGTTCGACGGCACCACACCATTTTCGCTCTCGGGTCAATGTCACGAACGCGCGTTCATTCTCAAGTTTCGATCACCTGTCTCTCTTGCACTTTCCTTTGCTTCTTCCCGTGCTTTTTTTGGTTTATGTGTTGAATTAAGGTGAAGAAGATATTGTTTTATTTGGCAAGTGTGTGCACTTGGACAAACCGACTGTTGGTTATGCAATTCATTGAGATGAAGATCGTCGTGGTGTGTGCAACAGGCGCTTCTATTTATTGTTGCCTTTTACTGCCTTGTACAACACGCACACATAAGATCGAAACCGCTTCAAACACTCTGCTGGTCGTCTTCGTTTGCGAGCTGCTCGATTGACTCATAAAACAAAGATTGTTGATTTTCCACTGAATTAAAGCACCTTGCCGAGATCAATTTAGATTGGCTTCTTTTATTGGCACATCTCTGGCTGAGCTCGCGCAAAGGCACACTGGTAGTGAGGTGAAATATTCGCTCGATTCTCCCCTGCCACTGCGCACATGCTGATGAATTAGTTAATTCGCATTTTATGTGTTGTTAGATTTGAATTTTATTTGGACCCATAAAGGCAGGGTAGTGCTTGTGTGCCATATCGATCGTTACTCGACGCCCGCTGCTCGGCCACTGCCCATCAAGGTACTGGCAGTCGGCTTGTCAGCTTTGCTCCCATTTTGCCAGATTAGATCTACCACTCAACTGCTCGCTGACTGCCACCAGGAATGTTCTTAGCATCACTTTTAATAGCGGCTCGTGCGCGAGCAAGAGTATTAGCATAGAAGCAGAGCGACGCTATTCCTGTTCGATACTCGTTGTCCAATCTCGATAAGGCTCTTTGCTAATTTGCACTGATAATCGGTCACAAGTGATCTGCCTAGATGGAGTACAAGTGCGGCCCGTTTGTGTGCGCTCCAAGAGCTAGAAATTCGAGCCGAGAATGGTCGGGCGGTGGGCTGGTTATGCGATGGTGCCATATGCAAGCATTGAGCCGAGCCAGCAACAAATAGGGCCAATTAAAGCGATTGCTCCGATAGGCGATGATCGACCTGCCGATAGATGAAGGCGCGGTAATGCACATCTCAGATCGCGTCTGAGATACAGCGGTGGGCAGTTGCCGCCGCCATTGTCTTGCCAGATGCTGACACTTGTTGTCCGCCTGGCGAAGCTTACTTTTAAAATTGAGACGCCAGTGAAGTGAAGTGAGCCGGTCAGTGAGGGAATCTCGCCGCCGCCGCTAATCGTCAACGTGTGGGCTCCGGCCAATTCTGCCTAGCCACCCCAACACACCAACAATTAAGGTGTGTTACATGGCAGTGATCGTGCCCCGAGCACACACCTCGTCCGCCAGTATGCTACGCTTGCCACCACTCTTCTCCGAGATTTGCAAGCAAAGTCAAGTCAACATCAACACTCGTCATCGAGGAAAGGACGAGTGCGTCATTCGAGCTCGTAGAACCCAATTGCTTTCTAATTGACTTACGGATTTCTCTCAACAAGACAAAAAGGTTGCAGCTGCTCTGTGCCATGGTACGTTTGCGTGGACCTAATCGAGTGTCGCCGTGGTTGTAGAGAAGAGCAACGTGGTTAATCAACTCTGTCGGTTGGGTTTTGACGGTAGCAAACGATTACTCTATTTGAGGATAGGTCGGTGCGGTGGCGAGGCCAGGTCATGTGGCGCTGTTCGGGGATATGTCTCGGCACATAGCCAGAGGCACTACGCGTTACGCTCCAATCTCAAGACTATCTAAATGACTACCTTTGTTTGCAATAAATCCTTGAGTAGCTAGCTGGCTTAGAACAAGCAGGTGCTGCACGCTATTCACTAGGGTCGTTCTATCAGGGATCTATCGATCAATACGAATCGAATCACTTCTATCTCTTGGCACTTTCGCTGCTGGTCGATGTGGCAATTGACTTGGCTAGGCACTCTCAAGCCGTAGTTGTCTTGTTCCAACGCACCACTACTGTCGACTTCATAGCTTGCTAGGTTTTCTAATGAGACTCTCACCCGAACGTTTTGTCTGTCACTTTTATCATAATGTTGTGCACACAGAGCCAACTAATTGCGAACCTACTGACGCAACGATCACTCTGCCAATCGACCCTTGGCAAACCTATACTTAAAGCTTGTTAGCTGACCACAAAACACCGGCTAGCATCACTGTGCCACCGTATCAGACCGATACCTCAAGCATCTAACCGCGAACTGGAGCCTCCAAGAATTCGTCTGAACGGTGATTGAGATTGAATCGACAGTTGTACATTGAAAGTGCAGAGGACAATCGCGTGCACTAATGGCCTGTAATCCACGTTCACTACTCTAGGCTGCACGTCGGTCTTAATCAGATTAGCGTCAAACGAACTAATGATTCAAAAGCAGGATTCACCTGCCTGTGCAATCCGATTCAAGCAGAAGGACTGGTGCGGTAACCATGGAGAACCGATGAACCAATGTCGGGTGCGATCGGACTCGATAGCTCACACTGACCAGTGGTCAGCAAGGGGGCTGAATAACGCGTGGGATATGCCAGTGGCAGATGCAAGTTACTGGCGCGCGCCTTCACATCACGTAATTACACTCGCAGCCCCGATAGCTGCCTTGTCATTATGATTATTATTAATATATACGATCAGTGCTTTATCGCGGTACCTCTGTGTGCATTTCTGCCACGACTTCTACTGAGTGAAATGCATAGCGAGGATATCATTTGCGATGGTGGCAAGTTATCGATTTTTCTTCTTTCACACACATATATATACACTGTCTGCCTGAAGTGAACAAGCGTCGCCACAGATCACCGAGCTAATGATAGGTTAATTTGTTGTGCACTTTATTTATTTTGCAGTGATTGGCGTTCACTTGACTTGAGCCACTACTATCGTCGTTGGCTCCTGTCTAGGTAGCGCGTCAATACTTTAATACCGTGCTAAGGTAGTTCTGTTGTTGAAAAGGCCTTTTCCGTTTATTTTCAGTTTTTACACTTTTTAAGGTGTTGTATAGTCCGAAAAAATGTTTCTACTTAACCCAGGTCTAACATATTAAACAAACGACATCGTATCAATGACATAACTCGTTGCTAGTAGCCTTGTCTACGTTTGCAGGGAGTGTGATCAAAGATTTAAGCTTCATCAACAATGTTTGATTGTTTATGTTCATTTCGATCGGCTATCATGGTGATCACCATGTCGACGTGTCTTCTCTCTCTCTCTCTCTCTCTCTCCACCTGCCAATTAGTTTCTCTGGTAGCTTTTTAAAATTATTCGTTCCGTCACAGTGCACTCGATGTGTATGGTCAGATGCAAATGGCATCGATTGATTGCAATAGTATCAAAGCTGAGAAAGGGCTGTGTCGATAATGGAGTAGCTAATTGCAAAGAGTGACCACTCGATCTGCCTTGCCACTGGACATGCGACTGGCGATCTATCGCCACCACTTACCATTGCTGCCGTTGTGGCTGATGCTTCTGGCCACTCTGAATCACGTTGTCAATCGAGCATTCTCAACACAGTTTGGCAGGCTAGATAACTCGACGACGAGTAAAACGGCCTCACTCCGACAATCGAGCTGTATTTGGATCTATTGGATGTGAAGTGTTGATGGTGGTGGGCAGCAGTGACCACAACCAGTTGCGAGCTATCGAAATGATTCGATAATTTATAGTCATACTCACTAGCGAATCCGATTAATAGTGGCACATTGTTTGTGCCAAACTGGCTCAAACTTTTTAGTATGATTTTGCCTGACCACTGGTGATTGGAGCCATCACGGTGTGGGATCTGATCTCGAGTAGAGTGACAAGGTGACAACAGTATCTGTGCCCGATTGACTTCAAGGACATTCAACTGGTCAATGCTTGCTATGCTTGGATAATCCCACCAATGCCCTCTGTCCATCGAGCCCACTCCACTAATGCCAATGATCTATCAAAGTTTGACTTTGCCTGTAATTGATATCTTCTATTGGTGGTGCTACACTTTGGCTGGAAATAGTTTCCTTGATGGTGCGAGAACACTCCTGCTCCTTTGCGGAGGCATAATTGAATTGGATAGAGCCGTATACGATGCAGTGATCTTCAAGTTGGCCAGTGCTGTCCATTAGACCAGTGTCAATTGATGACAAACTATGGTGCCAGGCTTAGGTAGCTGAAGCGGTCACATCAGGCGCAAGAGCGACAATACCAGCAATCAAGTGGGCCAACTGTCCGATCAGTCATCGATTCCTTCACGCCGGTTGCTATCATTAGCCTGACAGCTCGGAATATAACACATGCGCGAGCGCTATCCAAGTCGATTGTCAATGCACTCGATGGCCAGTTGCAATTGAGATCACTCGAAACGCCACATCGCGCTACTGTACTGCTTCGCTTCACATTTGCCACTGCATTGTCGCATGGCTTCGATTAATTTCTACTGCCCATTGTCGATCGGTGCGCCAATCACAGCGGTCGGTCAGCAAACGAGTCACCGATAGCCAAGTGAATGGGAGCGATCTGGCCTGCGGTTGGCATTCGACTCAACCTGGCTCTAATCACTAGTTACCTGGTGTCGATGACGCTCGCACCACGGTATCCACCGAACCACGAGGCCATCGGCTCTACTCGAATGCGAACCGTATTGATCAGCCACCAGTCGATATCTGGCTGCCCGGCGGCTCTCACTCGCTCTGCCTCGATTTGAATTTGTAATTAAACAGTTTCATTGAAACAAACGTGTGCTTGCCGTTGATAAGATCTATTTTGGCATTTCCCGAATTTACAAGTTAAATGATAACAAAGTAATAATTGAGCAACTGACCATATGAGGAGTCAGTGGGTGCCGATGCCGCACCACTCGTCATAGGTAGCTGGCACACGCGCCAGCCAGCGTCACTCGGAGCCAGTTATTAATATTAATACAGCCGGAGGTTGCCGGTCACTGGCCACCACACTTGGTGCCAGCTATTGATCGACTTGAACTGCGACCAGTTTCGCCAATCGGATTTTAGCATAGAGCCATATTCATTCTCTTGTTGGCCAGACATACACAGCGCGCGCATGCCATCAATGCACCTTAAGGCTAGTATAAAATAGATGTCTGTAGTAACGTGATTTTATTTATGACGAATTATTAAATATCGTTCACAGTATGTGTGATTGTGCAGGTGTGCGTGTGGTTTCTTTGAGCACACTATTTACATATATAGTTGGCTGAGAAAAAAACAGTTGCTCACATTGGTTTGGCCGGTAACAGTGACTTACAATGCTCGGCGAGCATCGCGAATAGTGTAACAATCAAAGAATCAAGGAGTTAGAGCACTACTCCGGTGGTGTGGTACTGTACAATGATCAACAATACTAATGTACGTGGCGTACATCTGACTTGGTGGTCCACTCGAGTTTAGGTAGGCAGGCAGGTAGTGCATGGTCCCACACTCAGTTCCAGTGGGTTTGATGCGTTGGTTGGCTGGATGACTTGGTCAGTGGAATCAGTTTTGTCTCAAGAGGGGAATCGCCTGACCACTGAGGTAGCACTCGTGACAGCAACCGAGGGTAACGAGGCCGGTGGCAATCGGGTAGTCGCGTCCACAGCGCAGACACTTTTCATTCTGGGGCTCTTCATGTGTCTTCATGTGTGCCCGGAGGTTGCAGGCCAACGCAAACCTTTTCTGACAGATTTCACATTCATGTGGCCGATCACCTGCAAACACAAGTGATCTAAATTAATTGCGATCACTGGCTTCTGCTGCTGCTAGCTGACCACCACTGCGTAGCTGGTCACTGTCTCTCCATCGATCACTGCGCAATCATTGTTCCCTCTCCACAGGCCATTTATCATTGCCTTCTACTCCAGATTATTAATGCAATGCTTTGCCATTGGCACAAGTGGATTACCGATTAGAGCAGATGATATCACGCAAAAGAGTTTCGACGTTTCAACAGGTACAAAGCATCAGTGATAGATGATGTGCGATAGACCTGATGCGCGCGCCAGAAAGCTCTATTGCCATAATTGAATTCGACTCTCGTTGGCCCGATCGCTGCGACCAGTGATGCGCTACTGAGATTGGTCACTCGGCATCGATCAGAGAGCCGCTCCACTTACTGAACTACTTCTCTTCGATTATGACAATTAACACGATTGGCTACTGACGGATCGAGCCTTTGGCACTGACAGTTACCTTTCGTGACTGTGCACCGCTTGGTCTGATTGCTCACTAACAGGCTGCCGAGAACCGATCACAGCCACGGGTGGTGGCACGAGAATGTCCACTATCCACTCGTACCAGCGCGTGAAATCGACACGTGCCGTGCAGTGTAAATTAATTAATTAATTAAAAGGCTGTGTTTATTTTTTTTGTTTTGACGGTTTTCTATTTTCTATGCTGATTAGTCTTTAAAAGTCTTTAAAACTTCAATTCGGTCTTGTTGTTTGTTTCGGAACCGAAATGGGAGCGAGTCGAACAAGCAGTGATCGAAAGTGAGTGCGCGATCGCTCGCACTCGAGTCATTCGCTCTGGTCGGCGTCATTAATCGTGTCTCAATTATGCAATGCAACTGCTCGATGTTGAGCGGCAAGCAGACAGACAACCGGTGCTAATGTGACAAGGCTGCGCGGTGCAGATGGCTTGTCCACCGCCCGCCGCCACCGACCGATCGACGGTGATGGCGCGCTAATCGGCACTACTTGTATTAATCATATAGCTCGCCATTAATGTCACCGGGCAGGCTGATAAGAGCGCTTGAACAGTGTGAGATGTTGTCCAGCAGTGATAGCATCACGCCTTGTCTGTTCTCTCTCAGATTGGCATCTAGCGTCGTCACTCGAACAGCTAATTTGCATTTGTGCGATGTTTGCGCAGCGCGTTCACACTAATAGAAACATCAATGACGAGATCACCACATACCTGAGTGTAGTAGCATCTGTGGGGGCAGATCGAGAGACGAAACAGAAGAATGAACATGGTTAGTGAAGGCACTGAGCGAACGGACATCACGCTAAACACTTACATGGTTGCGCAGATTAGTCTGCTTACTGAATCCACGGTTGCAAATCGAACACTTGAAAGGCCACGAGCCGTTATGCACGTACCTATTGGGTTAAACACAGGTTGGATTATTTTGTTTACTGGATGACGCTAACCCAACCAGTGTGAGACTTACATGTGACTTTTGAGGTCGCCAGGCGTGGGAACTATAAACCAAAATGTAAATGTCAGTTAACTGTTCGCGAAAAACCCTTACACGTTTACTTACATGACTTGGAACATAACTGACATGCATGTGGTTTTACCTAGAACATCGTGGGCAGATAAAAAAAAGTCAATCAGTCAAACATCACACCAACTATTCAAGTATTTATAAAGTATAGCATCTTCTACACTTGTTGCGAAATATTGTTATTGAATCACTCTCTTTATGTGTTGGTAATAAAAATCTCTCTTATCTTAAATAACATGAAAGGAACACTGAGCATTTTTGGCAAATTAACAGGAGGTCTATTAGCATATCAAGTGAAGAGTATTTGTATTTGTGGGCAAAGAGTGAGAGGGCTAGGGAGGGACGCAGTGAGATGCGCAGGAGCTCGATTCTGTGCGTCGGCGCCATTGGTCATAACTCATGTGCGTGACACTAGGACAATCTCCGTCCGGTGGCGAGACGATCTGCTCGCTCTCTCCGCACCCGGTGATGAATTAAGCCATAGAGAAGACACCAAGCAGCGATGAGGCTCAGTGAAGAATAGTGACTCGGTAATTTATTACAAATCACTGGCAAAGGTGACATGAGAACTAATTTTGTGCTCCAGCTCAATACCTGGTCGTAATTTATTTTTCTCATTCAATTAAAGCCGCTTTAGTTTCGGAAAAGCAGAGAAACGACCGCAGAGTGTTGAGGTGAGCAACTATCGCGGTGGCGCGACATTTGGCTTGTGATGGGCCACGGTGCAACAAGCACCCCCAACGATCAGCCTCAATCGGCCTAGCGTGCGTGGTCTTTGTCCATCGCCAGATCTCATTAGAAGCGGGTAGTGCATCTGCATGCATCATCAATCACTGCTCATCACAATCGACTCGAGTAAATTTGTCAAAGCAGCGGTAGGGCCATGGTCACTAATCGACCAGTGTAGTGATGGCTGGTGGCCACTCACAATTAGCTTTGCTCGCGCTCGCTAACAAGGCCAACTCGATTGCCTTCACTTCACTTGAGGAGGCTGCTTTGATTTTCGTGCACTCCGCCCGAACACGCGTTCAGTAGCCACTGGACAGTGGCTACTGGCATTATTGCTAAGTGTGGAAGGCAACATTCACTCGGCGCTATCACCTAGTGGCTTTACCGGCCTTCCCACAAATCGTTAATGGCGCCATCGCGAAGCACTCTGATCGGTGCTTTGCATGCCTGGCGATCGATTGGCCATTAATTAGAGCCGAGTTCGGACTTCTCGATTTAAGTTGCCCCCAGTGGCTTGCTTTGCGCCAATGATCGAGTGATACAGTCGAGTGAATGTGAAACTCCATCTCAAGTCATTAGCCTCTCCGTAGTCTTCACTACGATTCAACCACTGACTATAAGATCTCACCGAGTTGTGCGGCCTAGTGCCAATGGTGAACTTAGCCAGGGGCATTTGGGCACCATTAAACATTAAGACACCGAGAGTCGATTGGGTATCTGAGACCGAGTTTAATTGTCAGTCGTTTTGCATTTCAATCGGGGCTGACTATCGGTGAGCTCTGTCAATGTTCGTCAGCGCGCGGCCACAACCTTTGGAGCCCGCAGTGTATAATTTGCATTGTTGGACATGGCCATACACACCTTCAAGTAGCTCAATTAAAGTTTAGAAGATTCAAATTGCTACTGTCCGTTCAGTCCGGGAGCAGTGCCTACTGGCATTACTCCGGAGAGTGGTGAGCGCGACCCAGCACCGCACCGGGCAGCCTACACCTAGAACACGATGGGTAGTACAAATGGGAGGTCCTTGCAGATGCTAAGCTGGCAACTGTTAGGGACGCTTCCCATTGTAACCACCAGTCGAGGTCTAGGACAGTCATCATGATGGTCAGCGTCATCCGAGCCGTGCCGTCATCATCCATTTGTCTGTTCTAGTTTCGATTATGGTAATCACCGCTAGCACCACCACCAGATAGATGTGCTGATATCAAGAGCGCACACAGTCACAATAAGGTACATTGTGATTGCTGGCAGTGCTCGTCGCGCCGCCCGATTCTGTGCCGATAGACTGGGCTGGCATGATAGATAGGCGAAACTGAAAAAAATGTATCCTTGCTGCTTTGGTATAATAGCTTGCTTCCAGAAGTGAATGATCGGCATTTATCATCTGCCATCGCGAGCGCTTGGCTCAGTAACGACAGTGGTGCAGCATCAGTGGTTAAAATAAATCGAGCTCGATTAAATCGACAGTGAAAATAAATTCTCGTAGCGCGCCGCGGACTTGAGAATGAGTCTTGAGCAGTGGTACCTTGATCGCACATGGCACGGGCGACTGCCACCACACACCTCACCAGTGCCAAGTAGCCACGGCCAGGAGATGCGCGCGCGATGATGGCGCGGATAATCGCACACTAATACGGTCGAGGGCGAGAGGTCGCACAAGTAGTGCGAGCTAGAGCGAGAACAATTTACAGAAGCCGCGTAGTGCTCCCGCTGCACTCTACCGCCACTGATCACTGCTGCTGCTGCCCAAGTCGTGACTGTACGTCACGCAAAAGAAATCATTTTCGTGTGCTCCACAGTGGCAACAAACGAACTTGCACCGAGAGAAAGAGAGCTGGTGCATTCTGTTCAAGCCAAATAAGTAGATGTTACAGAACAGAAGCAGCGAAAGAATTTCATCCAACAATAATAAGACACCAGCGGTGTAATGAAGCAACGTCCAATTAGTCAAAGTCGGAGAACAATGTTAACCACGGTGGTGCTACTGTCAGTATCACCACTCTTGGCAAATACTACAACAAAGTTGACTTAGACAAAGAACCACCGAGAATGGATCGAGCCAAACTTGCTCGTCTTGGTCTTCACTTGAATCCCTTGTTCGATTAGTTCACCCACTTGGTTGCGTGCAGCCTGGGAACGAGAGTGGGCCATGGTCTGACTAGCCAAGGCATCAATTATGGCTCATCGCCACTGGCCAGGCGGCTGAGGGGCAATACCTGATACGAGCGGTACAATGATAAGTGACCATTGGATTAGCAGTGGCGCCAGTGTGGCACATGAACGATGAGTTTGGTGCTGCCCGACAAGCAATATGCATTGTTGCCGCCTGTGCCCTTTGCCTTGGGTGTGTACTGAGCGACTAGGCACCGTGCTCGCCACTCGCCACTCTTGTCATCACTCGCCACTAGCCATCCAATCGATCACTCACCTGCGGGCATCGAGTTAAATGCTTATGACTCGCTCTCTCACTCACTCATTTGAATTGTTCTAGTCTCTTGGCAGAGGAAGGGATAGTAGTGCCTTAACCCAATTTACTGTTAACCTAACTGATTCCATATGCCATTTGCAAACGATATGGATTGGAAACGGTGGCCATGTGCGTGCGAAGCATAGTGCACCAGTTTTACTCACAAGCCGATGCATAGAAAAAGTGATCAAACGGTGGCATAGCTCAGTGCGAGTGCCACTGCACGATGGCGTTTGTAGTGTCAGATGGAGAATGTACCGACAAGACTGGCAAAGCCACCCAGGCTACCGACAGAGGCGGTCGCGCCAATCCGTCTTTGTGGCGTTTCCGCGTCGCCGCTATATTCTCTCTCATCTTTATTAAGCATAGTGATTCAAGGCAAGTTATCAGCACACGGTGCCGACCGTAAGCTACTTGCGCGCCAGTCTTTTTGCACCAATTCGTACCATTGAGAATGAGTCAATGAGGCGATTCGGTTGCCGCCAACTGCGCTGCGGCAGATCACTGCCAGCAACAGTCATGGTGGCAGTGCGGCTTCAGAATGATTGGGTTTTAATTTTTGTTTGTTTAGAATCCGACAGATGAGCAGACAGT
This sequence comes from Rhinocypha anisoptera, assembly GCA_011762765.2. Taxonomy (NCBI): domain Eukaryota; kingdom Metazoa; phylum Arthropoda; class Insecta; order Odonata; family Chlorocyphidae; genus Rhinocypha; species Rhinocypha anisoptera. Next base: position 20,808 of record WURS02445893.1, read on the forward strand.
GTTATGCTGGCTGACTGACAGTACGTTTGAGGGCTAGCTAGCACTTGATCGGCAAAACAGCCGCCTCAACTCGGAACAAAGTGCCGCAGCCGCCCGCAGTGTTTGGATTGGCGCTGGTCGACCTCCTCACCAGCGGTATCACTTCGGTACGGCATGATGGCCCTCATGGCGCACCGAAGCATGCCACGCGCGCCTGCTCACCAGGCCACCTTACCTAGGTGCTAATTGGTGGTGAAACCACCCAATCAGATGCGCGCCAGTTCCGTTCTGTGCGAGTGGCCAACTGGAACCGCTCCTCGTGCCTCACTGGGCGCATAATTGCGAGGGAGATAGAGAGACTCATCCTTGGTCGCGTGTCACCCGTGTGGTGGTGTAGAGTTTGATTTGACTTACCTTGTTGTGCGTCATGCGGTGGTAGTAGAGATTGGAGCTGGCTGTAAATCGCTTGCCACAGATTGGACCTGGAGAAGAGGTGAGACAAACAATGGCGATCATTTGCATCAGCACTAGACACGTTGCGCGCATCCATCAGGCATCGAGCGGGCTCGCCTCACTCGCCTCGCATTTGCCAATTGCATCTCATGGCGCCGACCTGGCCACTAGCGGCCAATAATAACCCCTGCTTGATCTAGAGCAGTGGTGCCAGCCCCAGCCAGTGGTGGCAAGTCGATAGATGACTACGATAAAACATCTCTTAGCATTAATATCCAATGTTAACGATTCTAATCTTGCCGTAGTATTGTCTGAAATCTTGGCTTTTGGCTTGTCGTTTTGCCGGTCTCAGTGTTTATTTTTATTGTCCTGCTATTGTTGTTAGTGATAAATGTCGATATCGGCACCGAAATGAGCACTTAATCTGATGATATATGCGTGGTACGTGTTTGGTTGCACATAACATTATCACTGAAATAGGGTCTTTCAATAGAGAGTAGATCCATCTTTGCATATGACAGGATACTTAGAGTGCTAGAATTTCGTCACATATATTGCTATTTCAATTATCGCACCAATCAGCATTCTTATAGAATGTCTACAATTGGACTCCGTTTACAGTGTTATATATATATCATTAATAAGTACGCGATATGCTTGCATTGCATGACTTACATTGGTGAGGTTTCTCTCCACTATGAATGCGACGGTGCGTGTTGAGTGAACTAGATGTGCTGAATCCTTTGCCACATACATCACAAACATGAGGCTGGAAAAGAAGCTTGTTGATCACAATGCAACAGTGGTACACCACTCACCTTTTCGCCCGTATGGGTACGAAGGTGACGCCTCAGGAGAGAAGGTCGGTCAAAAGCCTTACCACAGTATTCACAGGGTAACATGGTACGTTCGCGAGGCTTCTTCACCACCAAGTGGTTGGCCAGTGATTTCATTGCTTCAATGTCATTCAAGGTCTTGCTCTTGGTGGGTAACTCTTGCTCTTCCTCTTCGTCCTCGTCTAGTTTATCGTCGTCCATCTTCTTCTCACTAACCGATTCAGGTGAACTAGGCAAACTTTCAAGTTTGACTTTTTTGGAGAGATCAATTGAGTATTCGTCCGGGGAAAGCGGTACTCGATTCTCGTTTTGGGACGAGATTGAGGAGGAACTTGAAATGGACGATGCTGACTCAGAGGGTGATGCCAGGAGTGACATAGAAAGATCTAGTGGACTATCTGTTGGGAAGAGGGCCATGGTGGGGTGAGTTAGTGGAAGTTGGGGGTGAAGCCAACCTTGCAACGCCTGACGGCAGATGAAGGCGTGGTGGTGCACCCGGAACAGTGGAGACGCCGCGAACAACGAGGGGTAGAACGCTTGGAAGAGGGCGGTGTCGAAGTTCTTGAGATCATAGTAGACGACGATTTCCTTGTTGGGCGCGATGTTCTGGATACACTCGTAGACCACCTCGCCACGTATGATACGGCCCACCAGGTTGACATTCTCGTTCAGAAGCTTGGTGATGGTGACAAAACGAATCCAGTTGCAATGTCGAACCTTTTTGTTGTCCACATCACGAATCTCGTCGAAACATCCGAACTTGTTACGGATCTAGTAAAGAGAGTGAGGAAGAAAGGGGAAAGAGAAAAGCAAGTGGTGTGAATAGAGTTTCGATTTATAATTCACCGAGTGAAAACGTGGATGGTGAATTGCTAGCTAAAGGAAGCGATTGGCGATCGCCCTGAGATAGAACTAATCAAAGGACAATTTATCTTGTGCCGCCAGTCAGGTTGGAACTCATTTATCATTGGCTAAGATTTGGAATTCGAGTTAATCTGGCACAATCAATTATCCATCTCCACGTCTAGTCATGTGTCTGAGTAAGAGTTTGTTTGACCACAGAGTCATTGCAAGTGCAAGTGGAGTCGGTAAGGCACTGGGGACAACTGGCATTGTGTGTTCCATCGAGAGGCGGCACGCGCACAGCGTGTCGTCGCGACACTTGCTCTGGTTGAGTAGCCCAACACTTCTGCCACAGTGTCGGCAGTGATCGAGATCGGTGGTGATAAAGTGACCGATCGCGATCACTGAGATCAGTTCGGTGCACAGTCTGGGTTGACAGTGCTCGGTGGCCACTGACTGTGCGCGATCCAGACACGACCGTCAGCATGAGCCTGATTGATTCACCGTGTGCGCTCGCACATCGCGTCCTGGAAAGGGATCACTGGCTATCTCCGATAGATCCATCCACATGATCGCTACCCGGCATATTTATATTATTTATCATCTTCAGAAGGTAGGTTCTGGCAAAATCATTGGCGACGCGCGAGCGCGGGCAGTAATAATTTCAATTAATCATATCAAACACATAAGACACAGCGAGAGATATTGACTTCGGTGAGGTTTATCGAGTTATAAGAGGGCGCGCGAGCAAACGAGTTTGCGGCAAGCTGTGACGGCAACCAGTGCCATATAGCATCGCTACTCTAGCGGCAGCAACATTCACTATCTGAAGTATAATTTTAAATTAATGATACAGTTGCTCAGTGCTGCTGGCAGTGGCGCACTTGTCAGTGCCAGCATAAATCATAAACCCTTGGCACATCACCAAGGGAGATGAGGCTCTAGAGGAGAGAGAGAGAGAGAACCAATCGAATGCTCGACCGATTAGTTGTGATGCAAAACAGTGAAAATTAATTACGGTCGCTAGCGGTAACGGTGCGATGCGCGACTCGCATCGCCAATGCCATGCTCGCTCTCGAGGCTCGCACCACTTATCTTCATCACCGACCGACTCTGAGCGATACTGTTGATACTAGCTAGAAAGCTAAAGCCAGAATCGGGCTAGTATAATCATTTCGAGTCAATGTTTTATTCGAATTATTTCAAGCTACCATTTCGCCACATGCAGCATCAGCATTAGATTAATTAAAACCTTACGCCGCAAGAAGTCTTAATTGGAACCAATCACTATCCACCAAGCAGTGGATAAAGAAATCGATTGTCCACTACCCGCGTCTGCTGGCACTAGAGCACATGATTCTGGCAGGATCGATTCGGTATGCAATAGGCACCGAGTGTTCACGGTGAGTCGGCGACACTGACCTCATCGCCATCGATGACACCAGTCGCGTCGGTGGCGGTCAGTGATCGGTGATCGGGCCAATGAGCGGTGGTGATAACAACACAGCGCGCCACAGTTCGTTCGCTTCTCTCCTCCAATTCCACAGGTCTGCGCGTCTGTCCAGTAGGGCTACTTACCACTGCTCTCTTTCTCTCTCCCTCTCTCAATAGACAAACGACATTTTCTCAAGTACCGATCTCTGATCTGTGCCCTTCTTTATATTCTGAGCTTCTGATAGTGCAACTCCTGATAGTAGTGGTCCGGCTTAATTATATGCAACATTCAGCGGCGATTGTTCTAACCGTGGACAGTCAGAATGTGACAGGTAGGGGATTGGTATATGCGTGCTCGATTAGCGCCACCGCGATGGCAGTTGACAGATCTGTCTGGACAAGGACCACCGATGGTCAGTATGCACACACAAGTAATAGAGTTGACATTTGTCACTGATGCTTATCATGCGTGCTCTGGTTCGACATTGGTGCGATAAGGCAAGGCCGTGTCAGCAGTGTCAACTGGCCTCGGGTCGCCTCGGTGCACCTGTCCGCCTGCACACTGCACATCACCAATATTGCAGTCGAAGCATACCGTGAGCCAGATGGCTAATGATGCAATCGAGCAAGATAATGACCGCCACACTGACCAGGTGAGGTCCGTTCACACGCCTAGCCAAAATCTCTGCGCACATCAATCGGCCACAGACCCGGTAGCGTTGGTGTGGTGCCCAAGATCTGACCATTGTCCCAAGTCAAGTACCAATCACAGGGATGTCATACCACTTTGGAAGTTGATGATTAAATTAGCCGCTCTCTAATATATCGACAGATATCATCTGGCCGGACTGCCTCGTCAGTGGCAGTGATAAGAACAAGGCACGCTAATCAGACCAATTCACCGAAACGCCCGACAACTGTGTGAAAGTTCACTCTCATCTTCTCTAGCCTCGCTCCCTTTGCCAGCAACTACAGTTTTGGCGGCTTTTCTCTTCTCTACAACTACAAGTTGTATTCTCTGGTATCTCAACCCAATCTGTATGAGGTGTCGTGAGAGATCGAAGGTCATGTCACTAAGTCACTCCCTCAGGACCAGCAGTGGCAATACTGAGCAATAACTGAAATGCACTGCGGTTGTTGTGTAATAAATTATGAAACACAAACAAATAAGGCATCGAGATACTTGCAAGCCCACTCGATCGTGATCGAAGTGCCGGTCTACAAGAAACTCAAGCATGAAAACTTTGATCAGTAAACTTATGATTGGTTAGCGCGAATTTGCTTGGAAAGAAAAAACTAATGAAGTGAAACACAGGAACACTTCGACATCGACTCTTTTAGTGCTAGTGTACCATACTAATTTACATAGCTTTGGCGAGTGTAACATCACCGTCAGCACTAAGGCTTGCTGTGGGAGAGCAAAAACTCTGGTAGTTATTCCGTGAGAGCGAGAGTTGATGACATGTGCGAAGAGTGCAGTCAAACTCGATTTTCACTGATTAGCTGGCCTGCAAGCAGTGGCACTACCAGCATGGACGATGCGGGACACACTGCGCTGGTGACGTACGGCACCGAGCGAGCACTGCCAAAGTTGTCTGTGCACTGTGCAAAAGGCAAGGGCAGAGTCCCAGCTCGCCGCGAATCGAGTGGTAGCGCGCACGGCGGCATCAGACGGCCGACAGGTGAGGGCCAGCGAGCAGTGAAGAAGCAGTTAATTAATAGAAAAATGCCCTTAGCACATTACTGCCACTGATAATTTAGTGGGGAGATTGTTTTGCAGAATGAATAATATGAACACTATGGCTACTAGTGTGCTGGCGGCGCGGCAGCTCAACAGATGGCCACTGGACCGACATGCTCGCTCAACAGGTAGCCTGCAACGCGTCGCTTCCCTGCGGACGCATCGCTGCGCTAGCCAGTCTGTCTGCTTGCTGGCCAAAGTGACCTCGCACTCTACTAGCAGCGTGATCGATCGGAATTCAATCAACCACAGGTAGAGCACTGGCATCGTCACAAGGCGCTGGAACGAAGCTGACCCACGCTACGCGTCAATGCACCAGTGGCTATTGTGATGATTAATTGCTCTCCATTATATGGACTAAGTGAATTATCATACTCGCACCGAGTTGGCTTGTTGCTAGTCCAACGCACTCTCAATCTACCATCAGGTAGTGAGCAAAAGGGCGACTGCAGCGAATAGGGAAACTATCGACTTGACAAGTGATAAGAAGAATCAGGCCAACCCTCGAGTCAACTCGGAGGCCCATGTGGCCTTCTAACAGTGATGGTGATATATGCAAGGTGTGGTGCTGGCTGTTCTCTGTGCGGTGCGCGTCGCTTCATTACACGCACGGGTAGAGGTAATTGGATGCGCTGATCTAGTCTAATATGCCTCAGCCAGTTCGGCTCGCACTGGAACAATCGTGCTTCTCCCATTGTACATATCGAGCGAGGCAAACAAGTGGGGCTCATCAAATGGCCATGCTGGTAGCTGGAAGCATCGCGCATTGTCTGACTACTGCACTGTGGCCACTGGAAAGTGAACAGTCTCGTTCTGTCACACTCAATCAGATTGATCGATGCAACACGCGCTGGCGTGCCTCGAATGCACACACGTGCAAGTCTCTTCCACTCAGCGTTGCACAATGCAATGAGCGCATCATTATCACCTAAAGTTGAAAACACCAACTGATAACTAATGTAGACAATGGCCTCTTCTTAATGAAGTCCTTGGTTTTATATAAATATATATATATATATATATAGATGAAGTGGTCATTAGAATTGTGCATAAGTCACAACTTAGGGGAGGTACACTTGATGTCAAGTGAATTGATCAGAAGTTAAGTGAAGCGAGTGCAATTGTCTGTCTGGCATGCTATGCACGCGCCCGAATCCGTGTTAAATCGTGCAGCCACAGGAGACTCATCACACAAATCGATTTATGGCAAGAGCCGCCTTTCGGTGCTCGATTACAGATCATTGTCAGCATGTCCAGCGTGCTCTATGCAAGCAGGTGAAGTGCAATTTGTAAAGAATTCGGTGGCCAGAATAAGCAACACGGTGCGGTGTGGTAGCGCGCGAGACAAGCCAGCACGGAGTACTCATCTATCAACGTGGCGAGGCAACTAACAATTAGTCATTGATTATGGCCTGCTGCTCGGTACAGTAGCAGTGATCCACGCGGATCGTGCTCCTCGCAGGCGGCCTAGCAGTGCGCGCCTTTGGCTCTAATCTAGTTGTGCTACTGTGGCGAAGATGCCAAGAAGAGACTACGCGCCCACAGCTGCAACCAAAGCTTCGCCTGTGTAGGACAGCCATAAAGTATCGTATCGTTTGTCTGTCGAATCGAATTGGAAATGGTATCAAAACTGGTTTGCACGTCGTGCCACCACCACGTCAAGCTGACAGTCTTGCACACAGCTACCGTGTTGTGATTCGCACTGGCCACTCTATCAATTTCGATTTCGAGAATTGAGGGAAGCACGCACACCACGGCCAACGATACCAGCAAATCACCGGGCTGTAGTGCACCGCGCAACGAGCACAGTAGTCCGTCTCGACTGGAGAGCCGCCGCCTCGGTCGCGCCGCACTCGCTGATTAGACTCGAGATGCCTCTATCGCCGCATCTGCGGCTCTTGTCGACTGTAATTAAAAGACTATTCTGATTTATACCGACGTGTGATGTCGGTGATGCACAAAAATTGCAGGTGCATGCTCGACTTTGGTTTGACCCAGTCTAGTGGACTGAAGAATCGGTGGCATCGCAAGATGCGAACGGCACCCACGGAACCTGTCTCAGCCATAAATGACACAGGTTTACAATTTGATAGCCACTTTAGTTACTTAATTAGTTGGCGTTGTGTGCTTGTGCGCAAATGCCCTCGACAAATCAATCACCGGTGCCAGTGGTGATGCTCTTGGTCGCACACTTGTTGCCGCACTGTCCAGCCTCTCTGCCACCACATTCCAGTGAGAATCATTTTACGCATGCAGGTTTTACTTTTGTTCTCCACTTTCATTGCCTGATTGCGTGATGGCCAATTGAATGACTTGATGTGCGTATTTGACTTTTCAAGCGCCTTATGACTTCAGCGCCTTGACTGTTGCTACCGAATTCCTAGACTTACCCTCTTGGTAAAGATAGAAAGTCTGCGACGCGCTCTGATGCCTTTTCAACTTATCCTTGTTTGTATCGCCGAGCTACCTCTATTGTAACAGATTAGGATTGAGTTAAAGTAGTGGTAGTGCGACTAGTAGACAAGAAGTAGACCCATTGGCGGCCAGCAAGAATCGCGGGTGATACGCGATGCCGATAGTGATCCCAAGAGGGGTAATGCGCCGTGTCTCAGTTCTCGACTAGTGCAGAGTGGTGTCGAATGGAAGCCATTAATGAACTGGCATCGGACGCATTGCCGTACTGCTGCCGACACTCGTGGAGCATCGTATCACAAGGCGTCGATCGAAAGGATGCCGCGGATCGCTTTGATCCCATGCCGCTCCGTGGGTTTGTCTGTGTCTGTGTGTACGAGTTCGTGTGCCGCGACTAAACAGCGAGACTGCATTACCAAATTTGTCAATTATAAATGTGCCTGAATGACCCGCTTGCTTTCGAGATAGTGCAATGACTGGACACTACTACTAAGCCTGTTGCTTGATGACACTTTCACTCTGTTCACTCTCTCCAAGGGTATCGGTTCACGTGTTACTTACATCATCTTCATTGAGCAACGAGTAAACTTCGAGTCGGTCAAGTCGAATAGTGCCTTGAAATGGCAGGAAACACGTGCCCTTAGGAATCAACTGGTTACTATAGACACAGACACCAGCTTCCGTTTCTGTCTTCTTTTCCGCTGCATTCTGACGACTTTTTATACTTTTAAGACCGTTGACCAGATAGAGGAAGGTGTCGCGAGGACGCAGCATCAAACTGAACTCAGAGGGAATTAATACACAAGTCTCCATGGTTGCGTCTGAGTCGGTTGAGACTTTAGGCAGTTGTGCTAGGCTAGACGATCAGAAGATCTTGTGAGAAGCTAGGTGTTGAATGATTGCAGAGACATGGCACCAAACAGACACTGGGCACTTGCAGTAGTGGACACTGGACACAACAACACTGACCAAGACGCCGGCTAGAACACTATAGGCAGGAGGGAATAACACGCAATGTTTGCGGTATTGCACGCCAAGTTGTGCGCGTACGTCCGTCGCTCGTCCGAGCTAGATGTGTTCTGATGGCGCACGCTGGTGGCCGACTGTTGCTCCGCGCATGGCCTTTCTCTCCTCGGCTCACTGCCGCCGAACTATCAGCCTGCTGGTTGCGGGGCGCGTCTTCCCCAACACACTGCAAAGTGCGATCGCCCCCGCCCACCGAGCTACCGTTGGCCGCAATGGTCAGCAATGGCAAGACATTGCCAAAGTTGTCTGTGCAAAAGCAAAAGGAAAAAGATGAGCAAAAGGCAGGCCCATCGTCACCGCAATCACCGCCTCTTGCCACTCTCGATGGGCGCCATACTGGCTCAGTTGGCTCATGTGCTGTATGGCGCCTGGGTAGACTGATGGAGAGACAATGGCATCGACGCACCGCCTTACATGCTAAGTTTCACTGTCGCGGTTCACTTAACTGTGTGACTGGTTGGCACTCGAAACCGTTTCGAAATCTATCTAATTCAAGTGGAATGACGCCAATTAAGTGACAGTGTAATTGCAGAGTGGAGCAAAGTCCCCCAGTGTTGACTTTGCATGCCGAAGGATGCTAAAGTTTCCTTCTGTCAGTAGTTGGGAGAGCTGTGCGTTGGTTTGTGCTTGGAGCGCAACATGTCGCCGACCACCATTGTCGCATTGTCTCGCGGAATTGACTCTGCTGGCCTTGGTTGAGTGGCAAAAGTGATGCTCTCTTGTCGACTTGTCACAATCGGATTGGGCCATGCACATAGTTCATGGCTCTAGGCATTGGCACACAAAAAAAGTCACACTCATCTCAGTCTTACCTGTGTGGGTCTCACAATGAGTGCACCAAACTTGGTGGCAAATTACTTCGCGCCATACGCGACCACTAGAATGCGACGCACTCGGCGCGTGTTGCCTACATACGGTACGTCCCAATCGAATTCAATTTGGCAACGCACTACCTGAGTCAGTTTGTCTTTTCCCTCTGTGATCAAATTGGCAGCTAACCCAATGCTTTTGAAGTTATCTAATTGCCAGTCTTTGCATTGTCAACGCACTACTATTGAGTGAGTGAGTTAGTCTTTGTTCGATTGGCCCACTTGGCACTGAGAGCACCGCGTGGGCGGAGCGGTGACAAGCACGCGGAACACTACTGGCTGCTCGCCCACTCCACTCCATAGTGTTCCTCGATTACACTGCTGTGATGCACAACTGGCACCCAACACCAGTACAAGTACTCTATGGCACATTCTATGCATTCGAATTGAAGAAGATGTCGGCATTGGTACCATTTCTCCGGACTCTAGACTTTTCTCCAAGCAACACAGGCACACCAATTGACGCTGTTGATGGACACAAGACAATTATGATTTAGCAACACTGATGATTAGCGAAAATTATTCGACGATAATTGTGGGAAGGCTGCAAGTGATTCAACATGTGATTGTGTACCCAGTAGGTCGGGCGCAATTCGATTGGCGTCCAGCGATCGGTGGCTAAAAATAAGTGACTACCGAATAGGCCGCCATTAGATAACCCGGTGAATCAGATTCGAACAAAGTAAACAAATTGGCGCTAGCGAGTAAACACATCAGACAGTGGGAGGGACTGACAGTGTGTACTTGCTTGATTCTCGGTTGAGTGGTGAGTTGAGATCTGGCGTTTTGTTGTCAATCAGTATCGCAATGACCAGACACATCAAACGGTGGCTGCTAATCAGGCGCGGTGTGCGCGCATTACGGATGCAATCTTCAATTTGAGGACCAGGCAGCATCATGCTCGAGAGGCGATCGATAGACAGCCATTGCCAGTGGCATCATTGAGCCACTTGGTGTACTTAGCATGGCTCGAGTCGATTCCTCTGTGCCTAATCGGTTCGGTAATTTCCAAATCTAATTAAGCAAACATAGCATGGATCAGATTGGATCGCTGATCGAGGTAGCCTGCTCGAACGATCTGAGCAATCTAATTCGACATAGCTGACGAGCCTATTCACTTGGTAAATGGCAAGAAGTGATGTTGGGCGCTTTTTGTTTCTGGTTGTGACCGATTGCGCGGCACGATCAGTGGCCAGTGACCACAACCTGACCAGTGCATGGCCCTAGTCAAGCATCTCATCAATCTCGATGCAAACGAGAGCTTGCTTTGTCTCGTAACCTGGTGCCGCTCGTTCGATCGAAGCCAATGCGTGCTTTCACTCAATCGATGATCGATCTAGCATTATTGAGCAAGTAGCAATCAAAACGAAATCGAGCCATCGAAAAAACTAATTATTGTTAACAGCAGCAACGGTAGAGGCAGTAATGGTCACAGTGGTTAATGGCAAATGAACCTCTTCTGACCAAGTGGTCAGACGAGCACGGCCACCACGGACCTAATCCATTCTGACAGTTGATGCCCTCTGTACTCTGATTCGACCTGACCATTTGCCGATCTCAGTCGATTCCGATCGCTCATCTACGCCTCCAGCCACAGTTTGCCTTCATCTGGAACCAAAATAATCAATCGCACTTGCAAGTTGTGTGGATGAGGAAAATGCAAATATTTGCATTAGTGCTACTGGCCACCGCCTGTCCTAGTTCATTACCGTCTTAGCTTGCCGCCTCATTTCCAGTGGAGGTAGCACTCTCGATCGAGTGCTAATAAAATGTCAAGTACTGATCGTGCTCAAATAGAATTGGATTAATTTGCAGGAGCTAAAATGCTGCCGCTCGTTGGATAGCCGTGATTGATCGCCACCAGAATTAAATTGGCCGCCGAAACGCGCGTTTTGCCACTGTGCTGAACTTTGCGTTCGTTTTCTCTCATCTTTACTTTTTCTCCACTCAGGGAGCATAACAAATTGGTCGCGCACGGTGCTTTCGGAGTTTTGTAACCTTTGGTGCAATGCCGACGCTTGTCCAGCAATTGAAGGGTTTTGCGTCTAACACAAGCTTTTTTGGTAATGTCATTAACAATGTGTGTTGTCACTGGATGCAGCAATAGGCTAAGTAAATTACAGCGCCCCTAGCGGCCGCAGTCTAATCCGGTGCGGTACTCCGCACAGCTGACTCGTTGT
>WURS02445894.1:0-14551 GCA_011762765.2 Rhinocypha anisoptera
AGCGCTAGCCAGACACACATAATCTGCGCTGTTGAGCTTACTGTTGTGCTTTGTCAAACGTCAAACGTCAAACGTCAAACACATTTTCCGCGGTGAACGTATATACACTCGCTAAGTAATATAATAAAGTTTAAAATTTCTTTCTCTTACACATACACTTACATTAACCAGTGTGTTTATAGCCAAACTTCAATGATTTATGATTTGATGATGATGATTTGAAAATACGGCTCAAATGTCTTCTTCCCTCACTTCCACCTTTTTCTATAAATAAAAACTCAAATCAAACTGGTGCACATTCTAATTGATCTACCCAACTTTGAAGTTGCTTTTCAAAAAATTCTAGTCGTTTGTAAAGCAACACCATTTTTTGTGTTTGAAAAGTTGTTTGCGTGTGTGTATGAATTTATGTAAATGCTATTTTGAGAACGTGAATGTTTTTCTCATTATCACCAAAACCCATCGAAGGCCCGAGAAAATGTGAAAACTATTAGGATGCCATCTATATCAATAACAACACGACAACTTGAACTGCTCTAAATTTAGAAATTGAAAGTCTCGAGAACTTTTTTCCATTTAAATTACTTATTACGTCCAGATGTTAGTGTGTGTTTGTGTGTATTTGTGTGCTTTTCCAATGACCACTGCATTGAGAATACATGAACTCACTTTTGTGTTCACTTTTTCCTTATTTTCTTTTTCATTCATTTCGCTCTGGATAGTAAATGCCATACAAGTTGTCTGTGTTTATCTAGCTTGATTGCGAAGCCGTACAATCAATACCAAATTCAATGAATGCATTTATTTATATATTGTACCCTTATCGCATTTATTTAGTTCTACACTTTTATGATTTTTACTCAGAAAAATAAAACTTATTTATGCTTTAATATTTACACTCATTTCTCTCAAGTTCTCTCACTAAAAATCGTTTTGAATTTAGAATTTTCCCGTTTTTAAAATTATTAAATAAAATAAAAATTTTATTAATTATTTAAAGGTTAATTTAGTTACTACTTTAGGATTTAGAAAAAAATATTTATACAGTTCAATATTTTTTTAATTTGAAATAATTTTATAATTAATTCGTTTAGTTTGATGTCAATTAATAAAAATGTGTATTCGTCATTAAGTTTTTAGATAATAAAGTACTGTTTAATCATTTATATACAAAAGTTTTTATTTTTTTTTCAAAATTAAATCAATTTTAATAGTCAGTCATAAATTTAACTATAGTGATAAAGAGAGTTGTGGTTGAGGTTAAATTATATCCTTCTACCTTCTACTTTATTTCTTTTAACCTCTCTCATTCTTGTTCAAAAGGTGAAAAAGGTGTGGGATTGCGAAAAAAGGGTTGGTAGGAGTAGAGTTGAGTCGAGTTGGGACATATAAAAAAGAGGGGTAGAATTGATGTGATTGTGTGTGGACAATGACAAGCATGAAGTACCGCGAGAATCACTGGTTGAGTGTGTGGTGTGAGGAGTGTGCGTGGTATTCACGGACTTGTTCTTTGGTCCGACCAGTGGGTGTCGAGTGTGAGTTCTGCTCCTCTCTCTCTCTCTCTCTCTCTCTCTCTCTCTCTCTCACTGACTCACTCTCTACCCAGCTCGCCTCCAGTCTACCCGTCTCACAGGCAGCCGGGTGAGAGTCGAGTCGAGTCGAGTAGAGAGTGAGTGAGCGAGAAAGAAGAGTGAGTCAGTCGTGTTCAGCCGCTCAGTCTGTGCAGACGTGCGTCAGTCTCTATTCGAGTTTGCAAGCGTTTCCACCATCCGCACATGTGGCCATCGCGCAACAGACAACACACTGGCGCATCACCTTATCCAAGCATCACTTGACTCTGAATTTTTTCCTTCAACTTGTTATGTGGTTTCTTCATCATCATCACCAACATTGTGATCATCACACCAAACCAAACCAACTGACTTTGTGACTACCACTCCAGTGACGTGCCACTTTGTGGTGGCTTTCGTGCCACAAGTGTCATCTTAAATTTGACTTGCTCATCATTCTGAACTTTGGGTCATCGTTGGATCAACTGGGTTCTTCATCCAATGACGTGCCACTCTGTGGTGGTTTTCGTGTAACAAGTGTCAGCTTGAATTTGATTTTCACATCACTCTGAACTTTGGGTCAACTTGGTCCATTATCAAAAACAACGTTCTAGTGGTCTGGCCACAAGGATATTTTCAGTTTGGTAAGTAATGCTTTTGTTGCGGCGTTAAAGGCCTGAGCAGGCCAAACATTCCACTTGAAATGTGAAGCTGACCAAAACTTTGGTACCGTATAAACTATCAATAACTGATCCGCAGTGGCACAGTAGGCACCAAATGCTATGGAGCATTTCAAGTGGCTTTATTGTCGGGCTACTGCACTGTTTACTTTGGCTCGCGGTCTTGGATAACTTCTTAAGAAGTCTCTCTTGGTTCACTTACGACTTGTGCATAATCGCCTTTGCGCGCGCGGCGGTCACTGATGACGGCCAGTGATAATCCGATTTGGGCTCTGACCTTTGAGTGGCGTCGAGCGTAGTCAAATAGCTGGGCGCGTCAGCTTGCCTTGCCGCGCGTCGCCGACCTAGTTGCCCATTGTGCCACTTGCCGCGTCCCCGCGTTCACGACCCTCTTTGGTCCTAGACGGTTCTTGAGTTTTACACCACGCGTTTACTTAACGTAATTGGCATCTCAAATGCCCGTATTGCTCGCTGCACGCCCCAACAGTCTGTTATGACTAGTGTATTATGTCCACACTTGGTCACTTAAGTTTTATGTCAGAGTTGCGTCATGAACCCATCGAGTGCAATAGGCAGGCGTTTATGGTTTTACGGCTCTGCTTGAGCCATCAAGTGCAACGGTAGAAAAGTCTGCTAGTATCGATGCCGTGCCCAGCTTTTATTCTTATCAAGTCTAGAAGTGACCCTACTGTCACAGCGGGTTTTCTACCCTAACCTATTGTCGGGTGAAGTGAAGAAGCGACAGTGACCAGTGGGTCAGTGCAAATCTGACTGGAACTCTCGCGAACGGCACTTAGAGCACGTCAAAATTCCCACATTTGAGCGCGGTGTGTTTTACGAGTCTTTTTCTTCGTTGTCACCAGTTCTGGGAACGATTGTTCGCTAGAGTAGCGTTGGTGCGCGAAAGACGCATTGTGTGGCGAGGCAAGCCATATCGACATGTGTCAGTGGGTCTCTCATTATAGCCCGATGATTGCCCTTAATGGAGGACAGTGGCAGTTGGCGCAGTCAGTGGTCTCACTCTCAATCGTTTCCTTTGCCTACCGGGCCCGAGTCGGCACAAAGGTAAATGCTTTTAAGGGTGGCTGGCGCGCTAGTTCCTTTTTTCACCTCGCGTGGCCTCATGGCTTTACACTCGCTTTCTCTTCACCCCATCTTTTGTGTGCCGTAATCGCGCATATTAGCGACAATGGTCCGCGTCAGTGACAATGGAACTAAGCGGGCCTATAGTGCCTAGCGAGGCGATTGCTTTAATCAAATGGGCAGCCAATGGTGCGATGTTATCGTGGCATACCGACTAGACTGGGGCGCTCAGATTGTCTCTGCTCGTTCTGTGTCCGAGTTTTGAATGTGACAGTTCAAGTGTGAATCAGTATGTCACAATAGCCACTACCAGTTGGAGTCTCTTTTATCCACCGTGACTCGACTTGACAGACTATGACACGGGTCCGCACCTTAAATTATCTCAACACTAGTAGTGGCTTAGGGCCCACTGTTAGCTTGTTCTTTTTGGCCTCATCTTTGGAATTTGTACTACTGTTGGGGTGGAAACAATCTGCTCGTCGATGCGTGGCCCAGTGAACATGGATCTCTTGTGGCAACCAGACCCAAACCGGGCCCTAGGTGCTCACGTTGCCTTATTTGTGCAGACACGCTTGTTAGCGGCTAATGGACCATGAATCTAAACATTCTCAAGACCATCAATTGGCTTAGGCTGCGCACTTGGCTTGTTCAGCAACTGGTAGCAGAGTGTCTCGCGTGAGACGACCCTCTTCGTCGCGTTTCATCACTCACTTGGCAGTGACTAGATGCAATTAGCACCGCCATAGCATCTGGTCTATGCAAATTTGTTTGTTTTTAGTGATCGCTCAACACCGATCTCTAGGCTCAATTCCCACAGTAGACGAGGTGGTAAGTGGCTGCTCGCAATGACCACCAATGCAGCTCAAGCCAGCGTCGCCACTTTCCACCTGTCGGTCATTAAATTCTGTTTAAAAGCAATTCGTCACTTTCAATCAGCCTCTCCACACTGGGCCGCGCTAGGTGAGCTCGTAAAACGAGAAGAACGTTCCCACTCGTCTCGCTTTCAGTGTCGCGTCGCTCCTAATTGCGCTATACTAGGAATCTCCCTGAGCTATTCAAATTTTTAATTCCGTGCACACATGGGAGGCAGATTGTACTGGCACGCACAGTGGGGCTAATTGTTCACCTGTGCTTTAGGTGGTTTTGATCACTGACCACACAGTGGCCACTGGTCGGCACCAGACACATTATCCTTCTCCTATGGTTGCATAATTGTTTTTTAATTTTTGTTTCGCTACTAATTGGAATGCCAAACAGGCTATTAAAATGCTAAAGTTCCTACGCTTTTGGGTTACTCCCAACAATAAATTACTTGTTTGGTACTTCATGATTAGACATTTGATTTTTTTATATTTAAAAACCAAAAAATTTATCGTTAAAAACCACAAAGTTTTGATAACTTTCTCTCTCACACTATGTGGTTTGGTTGGGGTTAATCTTAGCATGCTCATCGGTCTTTGCGCCCCCGGACGTAGTTTACCGGCTTCATATCTGGCCGGCTGTGTGATTTATACTGTCCGCATCGCGGATATCGGATGCATGGTGGGCATCGATGGCCTCAGCTTTAGCCACCACTCACCCACACATATTAGCAAGTAGGCAAATTATCGCGGCAGTGCTTGTGTGCATAGAGCACACTGAGCAAGCGGTCAGTCCTAACTGGACAGTGTCAGTCTCAGTCTCAGTCTCAGTGTCGATGTCGATGTTTTCTTCACTGCATAACCTAATCCGATTAGAAGAGGGGCACTGCTTTCCCGCATCACTCAACTTGCACTCCACTGGCTACCATCGATGAGATGAACTTCACTTGCATCTGATCGCATCGGTAGTGAGTGAGTGGAATTCAATCCGGCGGTTTACCTTTCCCGTTGGCAAATCAGTCGTGTCCGAGTCTCGACTTGTTTGCATTGGATAACGAGCCAATCGAGTGTTGAAGCTGACCAACGCCACTATACTGTTGATTGATCTGTCAGCCGATTGCTTAGCTCCACTCACTCTCGGTCGATGTGTGAGTCTTTTTGTGATATTTGCATGATCGAACAGTTTACAGCAGCAGGGTAACATGAACAAGGGATTGAACATAGTGACCCAATTTGTAACTGCTTTACTCCAGTCTCCATCATTGCTATCATGCATTGAGTATGATTTCTGATTGCTACTGTTTGTCATACTCACTTCCTCTGTTTGTTGGGTTCGGTGTATTACGTTTAATACACTGCACCAGGTGGGTGTTAATCTAGTCATCGGATTATCGACGGCACTAGACAAGCAATTGTCAAGCGGATTGTGTGTGTGGGGAGCATTAGAGAGTTTACCGCACATCACTCTTTTCTGGGTATGTGCGGATCACGTGTGATTTTGGTGCATTTGATGGGGTCGTCAAAAGCAAAGTCAAAGGCAATTACCCACCATCTCCAATACGATCTTTTTACGTTTTAATGCCATTGCAATTAAACAACACACACTAGATTGTATCGGGCACCAGCAATTGGCATGCCGCGCTCTGCCGAACCCATTACTCGTGGCTCGAGAGTCGCGACACGCACTGATCTGCCACTTTGCGCTACTGATCACTTTTAATGATTCGCTTGCAGTGGCTGACAACCACTTTTCAATGCTTAAAGCATTTCACCATTAGACTTATTTTAGACTCACCGCTTGGTCGACGGGCGGTTGACATCGGACAGTTCTGCAAAACTTTTTGTTTCTCAATTGCCTTCATTGGCCAGTCTCGAGTCTGGTTTGCGGCTCAGTGACTAGATGTCTGGTTCTGCACGAGTCTCACAGTGAACTGTAATGATTTTTTGTCCGATTATCATGCTATCGTGTCTGGTTGCACAGACACGCTTTGGTCAAGCTTAAGCAAAGATCTTGCTGATCGATGCTCATGCTCTAGCTTCTCTAATGTGGCGATCGATGGGATCGATGTGCACCGCGGATAGCCTTGCCACTTCACTCCACTGTGAGACAATGCGGTGCGCCACGGCTGGTGTGGCCAGCAGTGGCCAACGACAAATCGCCATCACCCCGGCCGAAAAGCACTTTCAATGCGATCAATTTTCGATGGCATGTTTAATTTTATTTTAATTAATCCCAACGAGCAAAAGTGGAATCCAAAAGGCGATCGGTGCGTAAAAAACAAGCTCGGTGCTTGAGGGGTCATGCTCATGTTACGATCAGGAGCACGATAGTGATGGCGCGACGAGAGCAATTAAAATGAATGAAGCAACGTGGTCGGGACGGTCGATCGGATGTAGCGGGCATGGCCACCGGGTTGTTCTATTGTTACCAGCACACCACCGCGGTGGTCGAGGTGCTAACGAGGCCGTTCTCGCAAGCCGCTTATCTCTGCCACAACCCACTTGTGGCGCCGGTGGCGTCGTCGGGCGCGAGCACAATTGCACTATTGCCCGGCCTAGACCACCACTGGCTGATCACCACGTCGCATCTGTCACTGCGTGTGGCACCACACCAACATCACTCACACGGCTCACCACCGATTGGACGCGATTCACTGGGAACCGTGGACCGCTGTGCACACTTCCAACAAGTGACAAGTATCATCCACTAGGTCAGACGTCTCTCTCTCTCTCTCTCTCTCTCCTTATTTCTTTTTTACCTCACTCTCGCGAGCTGTCATCTTACATTAGGAGACTGATTTATATCAGCCCCGCTACACAGAAGGGTCATGTAAAGCGTTTGAAAAGACTAGCGGCTTGTGTCAAGCAGAGAGTTTTTTGACAGGTACTTGTCATATTATTCACTCTTTAATAAACGCGGAAAAGCGTGTCTAGTCTTAAGGAATTTTTCTTTTTTTAAAATTAATGCTTCACAAATTGATCATTTTTCGTTGTTTTGAGATTGTATCTTCAATATATATGGATATTCATAATAACATGAAGGTTATTGCAAACATATGTCAGCACCCCGGCCAGATTTGTTTTGAATATAAGCTAAACCGGATGAGTAATGAAGTGTCTGTCTGTGAGTGTGCATGGGACAGCCAAGTAAAAGTCAGCATGTCGGTAGCATAATTGTTGCCATCTGTCTCGGTAGCATCGATCCAAGCTGGCCCAGTGGTGCCATTTGTGCGATGATATCCTCGGAATGGCGTGATGGTGATGGCTTCGGCGCGCGCGGCACGCGTTATCGCCCCAACTGACGGCTAGTGATGGTCGGTAGAGAGGAGGGTAGGAGTACGAGCCCGTGCTGGCCAGCATCTGTGTCCTCTGGGTGATGGATGTTATCGCCCAGCGAATCTGGCAACGGCCACTGTGCACATTGGTTAGGCTTGCGCTCACCGGGCAGAAATTGAATTTGTCAATTTAGATAGCGACCCGCGGCAAGCGATCATCGAACGCGCGCGCCCAGCTTGGTTGGCTCGATGTCGCCGGACAAGCCATCCACATCGGGTCGTTTGGTGGCACTGCCGCGACACTCCACTTGCCTTGCCGATGTGGGCAGCAGTTAGAGGTGCAGCATCTGACACGTCCAATGACAGCCATAAATTCGATAAGGGCTCTCAGTGCCATCATACCCCCCTTCAACAATGTTTATGAGTTCATAATTTTGTTAAGCTCGCGCGCGCGTACACACGAGCTCGTCATAGTGAGAGAGGTTCAAAGCGAGGATGGACCAATTTAAATAGCTTTTATTTGCCCGCAGATGCGAACGAACTGTTGATGAACTTTGCTTGATGATAACGGTGATGATGGCGGCGTTCTCACACACACACAAACCCACCAAATGCTTTTGATCTCGTTTTCAATTCTTATCTATTTGGCACCAATCATCAAACGGGAGAAAGTTGAGATGCGAAACCGATATGGTTCTTGGGTGTTGAGCGTACGCGCCCAAATGCACCACTGTTCAAATTCACGCCTACGCCACATGACCACGCACACTGGTCACCGTCATCACTGTCAGCACATTTGCTACTTCAACAAGTGACAATTTGATCCACACACATTGTCAGCTCTATTTTATCTCACCCACGTTTTTGTCAATGATGAAATAGCTTTTTCTTCTAAATTTGACTTTCCTAAATAGAATTATATAAACACCAAACAGAAAATGCTTTGAGAGTTAATAAAGATTCTGGCCAGTTGAACTTATGTGCGGGATAATTTATGGAAATGACACAAGGACGTCAGGACCAATTCGGTGACATTCCAATGGCGTTGGTAGAGCGTGTCTCACTCTTGTGATCTATGTTTGTGCGTTTGCAACTCGCTCTCCTTGCCAGAATCGAATGATTCCAAAGTGAAAAAGCCAAAGGATCAAGCAGATTTACGAGGTAGCTCTGTGGTCGGGCGAGAACCACAATGGTGTCACCGCCAGAGACTGATTTATTTGACATCAACCAAGACGAGATGAGCCACTCGAGCGAGAAAGAGAGGGAGAGAAAGAGAGACAGTGAAGAAGCCAATAGAAGTTGAGATGGGGCGCGAGGTTGATGAATTTACGATGACTTTGATGCGGCGCATCATCGCTCAAATCGAGTGGGCTAAATGTCATCATATTGAGATGCAATGCCGCTTTGGTGACGCCTGTGCCGACTTGATACAGTTAACTCGATCTCTCCCTGTCTATGGTTCATTTCATCCCTAAATCAAGGGGAAAATCACCACCACCAAAACCACCACCACACATTCCGGTCGCCGAACTTAGCAAATTAAGCCAGTTTATTAATGTAGATTCTTGTTAGTTTATCATCATCTACATAAACATAATAGTGATAACCACTACAAAATGCATGCACGGTACCATGATTTTCAAGGTGCGACTTATGACTTTTATGCCATTTACTATCAAGCCCAAATCTTAATTTTTCTTAATGCTTAATGGTTTAAGGTGATTAGTGAGGCGAGCAAGTAAAGAAAAAAATTAAAACTAGACATGACACGAAGCATCATCGTTACGAGTATATTTAAGATAACACTTCGTGTTGTTAGTTCTCTAAAACTATCTAATTGAGTCTCCGATTGAGCCAATTCTAATGAGGCACTGCAAATTATGTCGTGCACCGCCTGAAGCAATTGTACTTTGATCAATCCAATGCAAAAATTTTATATGAGATTTTAGATTTATTCATGTCTTATGTCAATTTACAGTAGAGATTTTGGCCAAAATAAAAATGTTGGATTGGTATTGTAGATGTCGTCAATAATTGTGACGCTCTATGGACCGTGATGTATTGTCAATGATCAGTGAAGTGAAAGTGTCAACAAGAGAGTGTCCACTCGGTGACAGAGATTCACTGCGTTCCACTTGGACCACTGGATCACGCAACACCAATTAGAAGTAGATCGACCTACTACTGCCAGTCGGTAGCAATCGCTCACTTCAAATTAAGTCTTTTGCTCTCTCCTCACTGTTGTAAGTGAGAGTGTTATCCAGATCCCGATTCTCCCACTTCTTAGTGTATCTGTGTGTGTAAACACGGAGGCGAGGCAAACCTTTTTATGCTTCACTGGCCAGTCTGGTGTTGATGCTGCTCTCATTCCACCCGACCGTGTCTAATCTGTCTTCAAATTCTTGGCGCGCCACACTTTCTCCACTTCCCCTTTTGTAGTTGTCCCACAATCTTGATTCGTGTCTTGTAACTTAATTTGGGTGGAATTTTTAATTCGTCTTACTCTTTCGTTTTTTTGCCAAATGGCGCCCTGATGTTTGCTACCCGAGTCGATTCCTAGGCCCGGCAGTTTCAGCAGTTCTATCCGATGGTATAGTTTTAGGAAATTCGTCTAAATCACTGCCCAATCGCCACTGACAACTGTCACTTGCCATTAGTATGTATGGCTAATAATAAATTAATTTCTATCCGAGACCCGAATGGCCTGTGGCCAGCTGACCAAGTGATGGTGGTTTCGTCTGCGAGACTCGTCGCCGCGGTGCCACCTAGTCATTCGTCATTTCGATAGCTCGGTGTCACTCGGTGGCACCCGCTTGATGGTCAGTCGACCCTATGACTCGGCCTCACAGTAGGCCTTCCCGACCATGACGATCTTATCTTCTTTTCGAGACTGCTCCTTCACGCACGGGTGTCAGTTTCTCTCTCTCTCTCTCTCTCTCTCTCTCTCGTTCTCATCCATCATAATTAATTAACCTTCAATACTAATTGACTTCAGTGACTTAAGCGCCCAGGTGATAGAAAGATACATGCATCGATTTGGTTAAGTAGGCACCGGATTGGGCATTAAAGCTTGATATGCTTTCTTTTTTCTTGATATACACAACTTACTATTAACCAAATAAGGTTATATTTACTTTAATTGAAGTAAAACCTTATTGCGTATCACCTTACCAGCATTGTTGATATCACAAAATGTGTATATTTGAGCTTACCTGTATTCATTTCTTTTTTTATTATTATTATTACAAGTTTACTTATATCATATTCCAAATTGAAAAAAAAATAAATCGGATAGAGTGGCACTTTAAGGTAAGTTGAAATTGGTAATTTAATTTTTCAAAAGTTGCTAAGTTTGTTTGAAATGTGAGACGGAAAGGAGAAAAGTGTGTAGAAGTGATGACTGGTGTGGCATGTGGGCTAGGCCAGTGATGGTGATGGTGAGCCTCTGGCACGTGGATTATCGTAGTTTGAGCGGCATCACGTACCTCCTCTTGGTAATGCCCTGACGCCTGTCCTGTCACGTTGAGCCATTGCACACCAACTTCTATTTTGTGTGTTGTTATTTGGAGTTAACCATTTCTCTTTCTTCTTCTTCTTAGTTTATTCTTGGTGCCAATCTTATACTCTCTCCTTTTCTTATTCCTTTCCCCTCTAAATCTCTATCTTGTATTCGTCTATGCGTCCGTCTGAATGTATGTGTGTGTTTTCAATTAAAATGATAATAACCACAAGAAGGCAATAGGAAGCGTGCCAAGCAGCCACCCCTGGTTTGGATGGTGTTGCCGCACCACCGCAGCGCATGCTTGGCCATTAATATTAATAATAGAGTTCATCTTTCGCGCTTCGATGTTTGGGTCTCTTACATACACACATACTCTCTCTTTCACCCACTGGTCGGCTTTTTGGATACATAACGGCTGGCCAGTGGGCATCATTTGCGTCAATGTCATAACGTCACCCTGTGTCCCATTCCGCCATTCACACACTACAGCCGCCGTGATGGCGATGGTGGTGCAAATGACATTGTCAATGGCAATTTCAAGAATTTTATGTGTTTGACGAGGGGTGGAGGGTGACATCAATTGCTATTGGCCACACGGTGGGTGCCATTTTTGAGTAAAGATGCTAATAGTGAAGATGCCAATGTGTATATGGCTTGTTGCACAAACGTAGTCCGGAATCGGTGTCATGTGTGCCCTCCTCTCTTTCAATAAATTGCTGTGACACAGGTGATCGTTTGTCTTGCTTCCTTACATTCTAGTTTCTCTTAATGTCATATTTTTCTCAGTCTGTTTGCTTGACCTCTGACCCGAGTCGTGTTGTAGCACGTTATCTCTCTTTCGCGAGTTTATTATTCCCTCACTTTTTACCGGTATCAGCGAGATGGTCATAAAACCGAAACTAGGAGTGTTAGCCATGGCTCTCTCTCTCTCTCCCGTCAATCTAGTATCGCCATATGTCTTGCCCATATTCCATGCGTGCTCACATTGACGAGTCGAGTGATGTACGCTATTATTGAAT
Organism: Rhinocypha anisoptera; assembly: GCA_011762765.2. Classification (NCBI taxonomy): domain Eukaryota; kingdom Metazoa; phylum Arthropoda; class Insecta; order Odonata; family Chlorocyphidae; genus Rhinocypha; species Rhinocypha anisoptera. The sequence continues at coordinate 11,970 of WURS02445894.1, forward strand.
ATGAATCACACACACATAGACACACTCGCGCGACGATGCCATTTGGCGCCGATATCTACTGCACGTTCATACTAGGCTTGGCTTTTCTCCCCACTCACACCATACATACATCCATGATGTGCCCTCGCACCACTACACATACACACACAAGATCGAGTGAGATTAATCTCGTTCTGCCCGAGCCGGGCACCACAGATCCATTACCTAACCTCTAGCTCAAACATGAGCCTTTTTAAAATTCCCAATACACACACACGTATGCATTCGAATGTGGATGTGTGAGTGTAATAAAACAACATAAAAGTGGACTGATGGAAGATTTTGATTAACACGGCTCATCTCAAATGACAGCTCGGTGGTGTGGGGATTTAGTGTCGCTCTACGTTTGGCCTCCTTCCACTAGCCCTCCGCACCCCTAACCCTAGCCACCGTTTGCGTTTTTAAGTGCCAGCTATATTTATTTGCATTTTTAGACCGTTCTCCACCGAGCAACATAAACACACGCCAGACAAGTAAAATAGATTCAAACTGATATGCGTTTTGATTTACGTTCTAAAATTCAATATATATTTTTTTCGGGGTTAAACAAAAATAAATTTTAGTGGTTTTTTAAGATTGAAGATGTCGAATAACAAATGTCGCTCGTGCTTGTGGGCAATGTGCGTAAGAGGCGAGTGAGGATGATGGTAATGAAGCACGTCCACATTGAGCATTTGGTGCAAGTGAGTGCGACCGGTGTGCCGAACCCATGTGAGAGGTATCGATGCCCATGTATGGTGGTTGTGTCCCCTTCTGCGCTACCTGGCCTCATTGTGCAGTGGCCAGTGGCCTGGGCACGCGCCCACCTAGTGCCGCTTCTGGTGGCTTGGCTACTGCGCTTGCGAAACACACCACACACTGACATTCGACGTGCCCAACAAGTGGCTATCTATCTACCACCTCGATGCTCAGCATTCGATGTCGCGCGCAATGAACACACACACACTCACTCACTGCTAATGTGATGACCTTTGACTGGTGTAGTTGAGGCTGTGAAGTAGTGATCAAACCCGTCCATTTGTCATGCAAGCAGGCAAAGATGACAGTCGATAAACGCAACTAGACTCTCTCTCTCTCTCTCTTTCTCTGATTTGAACACACACGAGGTTTTAAATTTATGCATAGCGATAAGATAATGTCCGTCCGGTGCGAGAGGGGTACAGTGCTCCTGATGCGTAGACTATCACTCATCGACACTAGGTGTCCCGCCTAGTACTGGCCTCACCTGGACTCACTCTCGCAACAACCACCGCCCTAGGTTTTTACCTTACTTTATATATTATTTGTCATAGATAGACGCTCGGTGACAATCGTCTCATAAGATCAAAGCGTGAAAACATTAGAGTTACCAATCTAGGCACTTTATCACTGTCTCGCACATAAATTTACAGTTGCAACATCTATACTATCTTGACATTCATTCTATTCCCGATTCTACCCACTTGGTGATGTCTTATTTAGCTTTCAACAATCACTTGACGCTTGTCAAATGTTAACTCTTTTCTTATTTAATCGTGCTTTCTGTGATTTTTTGGGTGTAATCTTGATTCTCAAATGTGTGAACGGTTTATGGAACAAAGAAGTGAAGCGTGAAAACGTGTCTGTTGTGAGTGTGTGTCAATCGGTGCGTGCCCGTAGCGGTAGTGGTACTACTGGGTATGCTGGGTGACGGTATCAATCGAAGCCTTTTTTGGCCAAATTGTCCTGGTGGGAATTGGGCCGAGCCGTCGTCGATACTGGCGATTGATGATAGTGCAAGACTCTATGGTGAACTGGCTCGTGCCGTTGCAAGAGAGTGTCGATTGTAATTGAATTTAAATGTTTTTAATATCTCCACTGTATGTAAACAGTAAAGTGAGAGTGTGAGGGTGTGAGCAAGTGCGAACAAACTGGCAAAGTCGACTGGGAATTGGCCAGCGATGCCACACTTGGTCGGGTGGCCGTTCCGAGCCGATGGCTGGTTGCACACCGTCTGCCCACCAAGTCTCACAACGGGTGCCGAGCGGTGTTGACTCTCGTGCTCTGCACAGCTCGGATAAAAGTTTCCAAAAGATCGCCAACGGGCAACGCTCTTGTGAGCTATCAAAACCAATGCCTGACAAATTAAGTTATCTGCGATTTAACTAACTCGAGCGTGAAAATCACTCAGACACAGAAAGGAATACTGAGTACTCTCCACCCGGATCTGATTGGGTAGGCACTGTATGTGTGTGTCTGTGTCTGTCTGGTGGGCCTTTCAATGCATTGCAATTTTCAAACTTGGTGTTTCACAATTTTCACTCTTGAAATAATTTTCCCTTTTCTCTCTCCCGTTCATGAAAGTAAAACTTATCTGGTTTTTCTTGACAAAAAGTGATAGTGGCTAAAGTATAATTTGTCAGTCACGCTACCCGGTGACAGAAGGGTCGATGTAGATATCGTGACAGCTCCCAGGCCACGTGTCTGCCAGGCGTGGTTGCATCCACACTGTACAGTCACTCGCAAAAGTAAATCCCATAGTGACTTTTTATAATAAAATAAGCTATCAATTGAATGTAGATAAT
>WURS02445905.1:0-14550 GCA_011762765.2 Rhinocypha anisoptera
AGCTAGCACTAGATAGGAAAGGATGGAGGGCTGCAGTCAACCAATCTTCGGATTGAAGTACTGATGATGATGATTATCATATTACACATTCACTATATACAATTTATGTATTTTCCAATTACGGGTATTGTCTACCTATAAACCTAAGTATCTCAGGCGACAATTGACTTTAAAATAAGTACGAAAATTGTTTTAGTCATTAAATCATATCGATTTCAGAGGAAGAAACTATTCAACTACGATGAAATTAGATGTATTACATCAGGCATCAGTCTTAAAATCAGGCATCAGACTGCAATTACTTGCTTCTTCGTTCATCGCAATATCGAGTATTTCCCTTCAAGTGGAACAATTACTGTTAGTTTGAGATAACTGATAGACATACTCCTGGGTTATATTTCTTAACGTTTGTCTTTGTCAAAGCCGATTTCAATTTTTAAGAGAAGGGAAACACTTTCCTTAACAGAACTAAAATAAAATAGGAGTTTGGTGTTTGGGTATCCATAATAGGTTCTTTTGTGTATTGGGGCGGTTGTGTGAGTGTGTGTCAAGTTGTTTAATTACTTTTCTGAGTCCATTGATGAGTTTGGGTTGGTATGGGACAATAATGATTTTGCTTTTGGGAAGTTGTTTTCTGGTGTAAGTGTGATTTATTTGTTGTGAAGTTTTTCTTTTTGTTCAGTAGAATTTTATCTATTATTTGTGGTTTGTATCCGTTAATTATATAGCAATAAGTTTCTGGCAATGGAGGTCGTTGGCTTGGCGTTGTTATGTTTCGGGGTAACATGACAAGCCGATGTATAGGAAAATTTAGTTTTTAGTAATGAAACTTAATTGAGTCATATGAAAAAACGCATTGCATTTTGTAGAGCCGAGGACATGGCAACAAAAATACTTTTTGATCCTAGTTAGCATTATGAGGGAAGAAATGGCGGGAATTTTTTCAATTAAGACTTGAAAATTGAGCTATGAAAGAGCAAGCTTGCTTTGGGAGAAAAGAAGAAATTTTGCATGATTTGGGAGAAACGAGGAAGCTCGCGGAAGAAATTAGAAAGTGTATTCGGATGATAAAGATGGTGAGACGAGTGAACGCTTTAGAATAGAGGACATTTCAATTCAGAGGGTCGAAGAGACACAATATAGAAAGACGTCTTTTAGACAGATCTAAGGGTATAGAAATACAGCATGGCTAATCGCTGAAAACAATTTAGTTTGAAAAAGAATTTTCCTACCAACGACTAAATGATTGCTACAGCCACAAAGATAGGTAATTATTGAAATCCACCAATACATGGAAGATGGGTTTGTGAGAATTTTCGCTGAATGTCGCCCAACTGAAAGGCAATAGAAAATGGCCAGGGAAAATATTTGGCGACCAAAAACAATTTTGTTTGCCGTAACCACCTATTTCTTCTACCTTCTGTTGAATATATGCACCTCCCTTCGTCATTTTATGCGTTTGTGTTTCCTCAAAATGATTATCCAAAAAGTGAGTGGTAATATGTAGAAAAATAAATGGAGTCCAATTCTTTGTTTCTCTCACCAAGCGATGCGAGAGAGGAAAGAAATTTATCGATGAATTTGATTTTACGCATATGAGCAACTGGGTTTCTGAGTTACGCATGGGAGGACTTAAGAACTTAAATCGTAATAAATTAAATTGTAATTTCCATTAACCATTATATATTCAGAAACATTTTTCGGTTGATAATTTTTTGTGTAAATGAGCAAGTAGACCGTTACTATGCTGAACAATATGCCGAATTTAAAATTACCTTACTTTCTTTTTTTATATTTAGCTGATGGTAAACTCGTAAAATTTAAAAAAACAAACTTAATAATAGTAATAAACATATAAATCTCAAAATAATTGCATCGTACGTTAGCATGCACAAAGAAAATTTCATTTTTTCCAAGAATATAGTAAGGATTATCTCTTTCACTTTGACCATTGGATGGAAATAAACTTCCAAGTAATGCTTTGGATATTAAACTATTCAATTAAGCTGAAATGTTCTTTTTTACTCTTCGTTCAGCATTTCTACCTTCCTCTGTCCTTCGATCTTTAGTATTTATTTCTATCCGTAATCTATGATTGTTTTTAAATAATTTATATCCACTTCAATTCATACTTCAACAAAGTTGGGGTGGATAAATTGAATATTTGATGCAAAAGAATGACAGAATTTTTTAATATTTATGATGATAAGTGACTTGTTAATTCTTTGCATTTACGTTAAAGTATTTTACGAACTATTCGCCTTTTATCCCCGTGCGAAATAAGTACGAACCTTTTAAATTTTCGGCGATTTGAAGCCGGATAGAGGTTAGCTTTAACTGATATTCCAATAGTAAAACAATAGCAAATAAATGTAATTTCGTTCTTCTAACGTGGAAGAAGGAGTCGTCATTATTTCCCACACCTACGGAAAATGTACGATTAAACGAGGGCAAACTACCGTGAGTAGAGAGTTTTCAAACGGACAATGTTCCTCAAGCAAGTCTACGAATTACATTATTTACTAATCGTGGATCCAGCGTTACATTCCCTGGGATTTTATTGCTTTTATCGGTAATCATTTCCTCTACCTTCTTTCCCAGACACTTCGCCGGTTTTCTCAGAAATCCGTTTCGAAAAACAGTCCTTGCAGTTCGTCTCTAGACCTCAGAATGCATGCGTGTACACATTCACTTCCTCATTCGATTCCATTAGTCCGGAGCACAGCTGTCGTAGAATTCCAACATTTCCCGCCGTCCAACGAAATGGCCAACTTATTTACCGAGCGACCGACTGTTTTCTAACCGGGGAGGAGAAAGTCGTGCAGGTTTCGAGTCTCCGTATAAGCGAGGAGGACTCTTGCGCTGAGGCAAGTGAAACGCCGGGAGTTCTTCCGAAGGACGCGGAAGGCGGTGAATGCACTGGATGATGAGCTGATTTCAGCGAGACTCCTCGCGTGATGCAATCGAAGGCTAAAAACGGACGTGTGTCGAGCTCGAAGGCCGGCTCATACCGTCTCCCGACGGATCGGCCGTTGGTTTATTGTCGGTGGATTTCCCTACCTAACTAACCAGCAAGGGAAAATAAACAAGCTCTTTTATCTATAAGAAATCTCCGTAGTGACAATTATTCACCAGGTAGGTAAGGCTTTTGTTGGCGGATATATCTCTCCTCGTACCGAGTAATAAGGAATAAGAAGTGCATTCACCCTGAGTAAGGGAGCCATTGTCTTGGTGCCAGATGCCAAGGTTGCAAGGGCGCATTGCTTGGATGTATTCAGTTCATATTCTTTCATGAGTGAAATACTAGATCAAAATAACATTTCCCTCATCCTTTAAAATTTATTTATTAGGTAACTTTCTTAATAATGAAGACTAACTCGTTACGTAAAAGAACATATTTGGTTTAAACTTTCTCGAGGGCAATAAACTATCTTAAGTTAAGCAGATACGTGCCACTTGGCAAAGAGTGGTTTTTGGCAAGGTAACGTAGCTTTCTCGAAATTTAGAATTCAGTGCTTAGGAAATGAGGTTGGCCCTTGAATTGTTGAACACGTAGCCGCATTGGTTTCTAATATTGGCCATACAAATTTCACGCAACGCATTTCCCATATCAATGAAAAAATTTTACTATCATTGGATTTCTAGTCTCAGATATCAAGCTGAAACAAAGCGATTTTTAATACGTGTTGTGTTAGAAGTGTAAAATTCAATCTGATTGAGAAAACTATTTTCTACTGAACAAAAAGTGTAATCACAAAGTACAGAAAACCACAACTCTAAGTAAAACATAAACGGAATGTATTCACAAGTTTGGAATAAGCCAAGTCAGTAATAATACCGTAATTTTTCCAACACATCTGAAATATCAACTTGATTATATCTTAGTCTTAGACTTCGCATATTAAAATTCAAATGCATTTAGTTTTAGATTAAGAAAATGTCTGCATTAATGAACATTTTGGAGCAGGATGGAATTTCCTTTAAATTTTGCAATCAATCTGAAATTTTGTGTAATAGACGGATTCAGGCGTGACTTCGTGGAACCAATTCATCATAAATGAAATTTTGTGATTGAAATCAGCATCCCGAATCCTCCACGTAAACAGTCGGTCCTGACCCGAGTAATTTGCAGGTGCTTCACCCAAGATACGAGTTCTGTTCCTCCTATGCCTTCTCGTTTCCCCGATCTGGTGACGTCAAACTCCTTGACAAACGCCCGTGAAAAATCAGTCATCGCTCTGTAGCGTTTTCCTTGAGAATCAGCTTCCTCGCTAGACCACCATCCAGCTTCAGTTGCTTCATTAAAAGACTCTACAGATTCGGCCGAACTTCTACAAAAGCGTAGAAATGACCGGTGCAGTTGGACCCAAATAGTTGGACAAATTATACAATTAAAATATGAACATATTTCAAGTCCGTGTAAGCATGTGTTTTAGAAAATTTCAATTTCGTGCTTGGAAAATGTCTTGGAGGGTACTGCAAATAAATGAATATTCGGGTTGCAAATTTAAATTGATGATAAATAAAAGAGGTTGAGCACCATATCCAAACGGTTGGTTGTACCTCGTTCGATTAGATAAAATTTACTCATAACTTCAAAGAGCAGACGAAGAAGTACTCCGAAGGACCGTCGAGTCTTATGATGGGAACACAATAAGAAGAAAAATATTGGGACACGCATCGAATTAAATCAATGTAGTAAAAAACTGTGTTGCAAGGGACCATTACGAAAGAAGAAGCTTAGAGGTAGTCCAAGGATGGTGTATGAGAATAATGAACAAAGTTAGAAATCGGTTCTACGAAGATGTGAAGTTGTTGGCGGATGACAGACTAGCTAGGAGAGCTGCAAAAAACCAATCTTCTAATTGTAAACCTATGGTTACGAGTTAAAATTAATATACGATCACGCTCTACTGAAGTCATTTTTCATTAATTACCTAGCAAGAAACCGATATTTGCAAGGAACCCCAGTGGAGCGGATTTCTGAGTTGTCACCTTTTGGGATTAACCCACAAATTATTAATTCCACATTTTATCACACGTTTCATAGACACAAAACGACAATTACGTCATAGAATTTGTTTAAGTACAGGTGGTAGATCTCTAAGGAGACGATGAGAAATTAGAAACAATCGCTCAAAAATTTCTGCAAATATGTCGAACTGTGGAAAGAACCCATTCTTTCGTCGATAGGATTTCATTCAAGTTATCGTCATTATCACCTCATTGACAGGTCCAGAATTTCATCCGTAATATATATTTCATCCCCTTCGAACGGAACTGCTAGCCGACTCTCATAGAGAAGACGTCCTCGAAGAAATAATCCTCCAATGACCGTTACTATTGCTCAAGACTTTTTTTTTCTTCTTCTCGCATGCTTTGGTCACCTTGTGCTAACGTGCTCACCTAGAACAAATCTTTAGGACGAAAATCTATTTCCGGATCGAATACAATTACTTCAATGCCGAGCAGGTTCGGCGCGCATGCAAGCCGTACTCGTGGATTCAAATGGACTGGTGGGATTTCTCAATCCATAAAGGTCAGGTGAGACCGGCAGACTGGGCTTGCCTACTACCTCAAGGGTAGCGAGTTCAAACCTCCGCAAGGACGTAATGATCAAAATAATGAACAAAGTGTTGTAATTGCACGACAAGAAGTCGTATATGTATAACTTCTAGGAAAATGTAAATAGACTGAGATTTATGAAAAAAGTAATATCAACCATTAAAAAGTTCTAATGCGATCGAAGAAATTATTCACGGGACAGGTTTTGGACATGAGAAAAGGGTTTTAATTTAATTATCTAACTATCTATTCTATCTATTCCGAATCTATTTAATATCAGACGAAAGGAGCGATGGAAATTGCCTTTGAGATACGCTATTTTTGTCATACTGGTTTCTTCTACCATATTGGTTTCTTTGCATGTGTATTATATAAAATATGTGCATGTGGGAATGCATGCCTGGTGATGGCTCACTCACCCACCTGCCACACGCCCTTGCGGCGGCTTGCGCAGGGTATTAAGTAGACGTGCCCCATGAATGTCATTACCTGCTGTATGAATACCACGAAATGACAATTTTAATATATCGCAACTAGATGCAGTCATGTAGTTACTGAAAACTTACATGGATTGCGACATATATATATATGTGGTTTAGTTATCATATTACGAGGCATAAGTATTTTTTAAAGTAGTTTAAAATATGTCATGGTGATTGAACAACGCCCAGCTTCAAAATAAAATATTTTAGCATTTTTTCCTTCCTCCATAATAAATATAATTTCTGGCAGAGCACTAAAAATTTATTTACATTTAATTATTTAATAATCATAAATATAATTTTTATTTTATCATTTAATAAAAATTATTAAATTATAAAAAAGGTACCGCCAAAGGATTTAAAATGGGAAAAATTATATTAAAATCGTATGCTTCGCTGATGATGCCGAATAATTCGCCGAAAATGACCTTCAATGTCTTTTACATCTGTTCAACACCACTGCCAAAATAGCATGATAACATCCCCCTAAAAAAAACCAAATGATTAATGACATCCAAATACCCACTCAGATGCAAACTAGAAGTGGACGGAAATATTATTGGACAAGTCATGGCCCAAAAATATATAGTCATGGGAATATTAAAAATGAAGAAAGGGAATAAGTCAAACAATCTGATTGCCTCAACGATAACACCTCGAAAAACAAATGTATTATAAAAAATTTATAAAGCTGCCATCAGACCTAATTGCATACACAGGCAAAATAGGACCAGAAACTTCAAAAACAAAACGACTGATGGAGACAATAGAGGTGAGAGTACTTCGTAGAATCACAGAAACGACGCTGTCAGATCATGACGAAAACGACGATATAATAAATGCATGTCAGATCGAAAATATTGTTGACTGGGTGAACAAAATGAAAAATGAACGGAACTACCATGTGAATAGGATGGATAGTAATAGAAGCGTAAACATGCCCTGAGACAACGTACAAGTAGAAGAAGTGTAGGAAGACCCATAAAATGTTGGATAGTCAATCTAGGCATTAGGGAAGAACAGGCCGCTTGCCAAATATAGAGGAAAGAAGAAGAAGATCGCAACCATGGTGTTTTAAAAATTAAATTCAAGGATTCTTTTGGTTATTCAATACTGACGAAACAATGGACTGAGGATTTTCTATGTCCTACCAATCATTGTAAATATAGATGAGCCTCAGGAAAAAAAGAGGGAGGGTAAGAGGCATTTGAAACCAAAGCAGGTTTCCCAGGAGAAAAACCGTACTTAATTTTCTTTCTTGTATACCCTCTATGGTAGAGGTTGGCATAAATAACAAGAATTTATATGCCAGCACCTTAACCTTCACAAAATAATGGAACAAACGTTAAAAGGCATCTTTATACACTACTATCCACTGGCAAGAGTTCAACCCTTTGGCGCCATCTAAATAACAATTGCATTCGTGACTAAATCTCTTTTTTAAAGCTTTAATAGCTATCGGAGTGAATCGCGGCAATCTTTTCACTTCCGAAGGTCAACTACGAATCGAAAACAAGAGTAAATTGAGTTTTTAACTTAACTTCTTCGTGAAGACGCCAACTGCAACGCTGTCGAAATTGTTGCTTCCAGCAATATGGACCGACGCAGAAGAAATCCCGGAAGACATGAAGCTTTAATTTTGCCTTCATCGTCACAAATACTTGTAATAGTATTTATACATAACAAACACTCTGACCTTGAATAAAATATTCAAGATTCTGCGTGGTACGGAGGCATTTATGTGACTAGGACAGGGATTTATGAGGAATTATACCGTCCATATGATTTCTTCGATTTTTTTAGGAGTTTACTTAGATGTAATATGAGCAACTGTAATTGATAACATTTTACAATCTCAAGACAACTATGTATTCAGGAATTAGAAGTAGCCAATGTTAAATTAGATATAGAATTAAATGAGACCATCAAATTCTTGAGGAAGTTTGGGAATATCTACTCTTTACCGTTCTCCGAATATATTAGAATAGCAATGATTACTTCACGCAAAGAGAGTATAAAAAGGTAGATGAATATCCAAAAATAACAAAAGAATTTTCACTAATTGTGTAACACGGATACAATTATTACTATGAAACAGAAGTATTATTTCAATAAGGGAACGATTTGTTCTCATTAAATTGAAATTAAAACTGAATGAAATGGTTTAACACCAAATTCATCTGCGTACAATAGATATTTCTGTTAAATTATTATTTGAAATTAAAACATATTCCCCACAAACTTCCCAAAAAGTCGTTAGTTTACTAAAACGACAAACGTAAATTCCAAAAAATCTTTTGCTGATAATTATATTGAATTTTGAAATTGATAGATATTATTTTAACCTAAGGAATATTTAACATAAGGAACACAAATTCCTAAATAGTGTTTTATTATTAAAATTTAATAAAATATTATGTTAAAACGTGATTCAAACAGGCTCAGCATTAGTCGAGGCTGAGGTGTTTTTTAAAACTTCATGAATCACCAGGAGATCTTGAGAAGAAGAGGAAAAAGTATACGTGCTATGGTCTCCCATTGATTTGCGGAAAAGTGATTGTCTTGTTGATGCTAAATTCAGTTAACATTCAGGTTCATATTCTAAGATCTATTTTGAAGAACATGTATTTGTTTAAGGTAAAATTCAACATTATTTTGATTTCGTAATTTCTCTGCAAATTTTCGACCGGCAATTACCAAAACACCAGAACCTTATCAAATCAAATCTAAATGGGTATGAAATATAAAAGCCACTGTCAGACGTCCCGTTTCAAGATAAATCCATGGGTACCTCATTAGTCAGAAATTTAGCCTTAAAAAACTATCCCTTGGAAAAAAATGGACATTGCAAACCCATTATTATATTTCAAACAAATTAACAGCTATCCTTAAGATGAGAGAAGGTGGTGTTTACTGTTCGTCGATTATTTGACCCTGGGAGACCCTAAATTCATGAGGCGACGCTCTTCTGCGAAGAGCAGTTACACAGAAATGCCCGTGCCTTCCTGGAACAATAGGTTACATCCCGCCTTCTCTCGTGGTCCAAGGAGGCTTCGAGAACTACTGAGCCTCAGGGGACGATAAATGCGAGGTGTGGGTAGGGTATTAGAGGCAAATGAAAACACCCAACAAGGTACGGACGTACCGAGGGCAGGCTAGACAGAGCAGGGCCCGGGCTGACACTGAGATTGGTTTCGAGGAAAAAGAAGAATAGAAAGAGAAAGTAGAAATATTAGGTGAGCGGGATATTATGTGCAATGTCTGCTTAAGGAAAACAATTTCTTCCTTGTTAGGAATAAATATACTTTGTACTTTTCCACAGAATTGTGGAAAAGTACAAAGTATATTTATTTCTCACAAGGATATATACAACTTCCACGAAGTGAAGCCTGATACCGTTTATTAAATTTCTTCCTTTATTCCTCAAATTCCGAAGCGTTCTAAACGTTTATCAAATGAGCTACCAAGGAGATTTGGGTCCCTCGTCCCTGGTTTAGGGCTATCCAATCAATTGAATGGCATTGCCAATACCGTTAGAGTGCATCCAAAGTAACGATTCTCGCAAAGACTATAATTTAAATTTTCTTTAGCTCTACTCTTCAACATTACCACAGTAGGCACACCAGTGTTTTTATTTAGTAATGGTAGAGGTCACTGCGATCTAGAATGTGGAATTCACTAATATAGGCCTCCCTTTGCAACTTTTTTTCCCACATTGATTTTTATGAAGTTGTGATTTCGGAAAAATCTTATCATTGGCCTCAGTTTTATAAAGTTGTGGAGAGCTACGGACTTTCTAGGCATAACCAGGGATTTTCTCCCGGGGCTCTCTGTTCAGCAGTCTTGATCCAAGATACACACAGTATTGGACGAAACTTACAATTAGTGGAAACGAATGATTGTTCCAAAGAAAAAACCTTTGTATTGTACATAAAAAATACTTCAATAACTAGTTTTTGACGTCGAACGTCATCATCGGATGTAAGTTGATGGTGATAAAACCCAGTAGGATAAATTATTACTTTTTTCTGTGGAAATACAAAGGTTTTCATTTGAAAATGGATTTAACAGGTTTGCACTCTACCGGAATTTTTGCACTCGTGGATTTTAAGGGCGTTCATGAGCAGGAAAATAGGTGAACACAACCATAAGTTATGCTACTGTGTCCAAAAAATAAAGTCAATTTCTTATTTAGAATTCGCGGGTATTATGAAAGAATACAATTATTTTTTTGTGTGTTGGTAGTACTGTCCTTGATATCTATACACAGTTTCAAGTCAATATATTCAATTGTTGGAGAGCTACTCCTGTTTTTGTAAACATATTAAAGTTAGTTTGTCGATTTTAACTGTCTGATTTTGTTGATCAAAGAATTTGCATTAAATTTTTTTTGCGGAATGAATATTCTGCCTCGGAAACGTTTAGGATGTTACAGAAAGCCTTTGGTGATGAAGCTATGTCGCAAAAAAATGTTTACAAGTGGTACAAAGACTTAAAAGAAGGCAGAGAAAACGTTGGAGATGAACAGCTTCCTGGACGACCATCAGCGTCAACTGATGAACAGTACGTTAATCAAATCAAAGATCTTGTGCTCTAAAACCGTCGATTAGCAATAAGAGACCTTACCGATACTGTTGGCAGTTCTAAAGGTTCAGTAAATACCATTTTAAAAGATCTGTTGTGTCTTAGATGCGTCAAATCTCGTTTGGTTCCAAAAACGCAAAAAATACTCATATCGTTCCGCAACCATCGTATTTCGCCTGATTTAGCACCGAGTAACTCCTGGCTATTCCCTAAACTCAAAAGACCACTCAGTGGACACCGTTTCAACTCCATCGAGGAAAGAAAAGCCGAATGACGAAAGCATTGAAAGACCATACCGGCAAAGGACTTTTCGTACTGTTTCGACAACCGGCAAAAACGTTGGCATAAGTGCATTGTATCGGGCGGGGATTACTTTAAAGGCGACGAAATCGATTAGGAAGAATAAATTTTAAAAAATTATTTTTTAAAGCAAATTCACCTTATTTTGTGGACACATATTATTCGCTCACATTATGACTAGCCGAATTCTTTATTTCGCAAATCCTTACGTGGAAACTTCACGATAAAAAATGAACTGAGGGCACTGAAAATAAAGTCCAATGAAACGCGATAGATAAAATATCAACAATAGTTCCCAGCATTTAGTAATTGTTTTAAAAAGCTTTGGCACACCAAACTCTGTTCGCTAATCTGAGAATCACATTAATAAACCCCGCTTATGAACTCCCTTTCATTATCTCCCAATACATTCCGGGGATTGTATGGTGGGGGGCAGGTCGACAGAGATAGAATCCTGTTCTTGGACTTAATACGATCCCGAATGCTTTTGATACAAAGCACATTGACCCCGTGCCTCCGCCAAAAGAAAGGATGGATTGTAAATATATATAAGCAGGAGAATTCAAAGAAACAAGGAACCAGATGTTTAGAGCGGCCTTCCGGGAAAAGCAATAAGGCGTCGTCTCTGGCAGCACTGTTTTTAAAAGAAGCAACTGGTGAAAAAATCGAGATCATACTTTCCACTCGATACTTTGATGGAAAGCATTACCGGCACCATTTTATTCACACTAAGTCCAATATCATTTCCTTGAGAGATGCTCACTTGAGACAAGATCAACGTCCGAACATTAGTGAATCTCAGTTAAAATTTTTCTTGCATCACATGACGGACATGGAGTAGCTATGAATAAAGAAGAGGTGGCGTGAGAAAAACCCAGCATGCAAAAATGCCTCATCTATGAATTTTTCTGCGTCTCGAACAAGAGCTGCAATTGTCTTCTATTTGCCAATAAGATGACGGAAAGATGATGTCAAACCAATTGATGTTGTAATATCTCTTTCAAAGAGAAACAAGTCCTTGCGGCCATGCGAGATTATTTGCACCAATCGCCTTCATCGCACTCAAAACGCAGATATAATTCAAGGATGGCGCAACTTAATGCCCAACGTACAAAAGGTTTTGTCCGTTCTATTCCGAGATAACTACGCATTTTCCCCAATTACAGTTTGTAGGGGGAATCACTCTCACAGCACTACGCACACGCTAGCTCCTATAATGCCACGAACGTGAACCGATTTTACCCCTTGATTATAAGATTGAGACAGAAATTGAATTGAGAGAATTGGAAAATATGAGGATGCGACGAATTTTAATTCTTAAATAAAATCATTTAAAATTCCAGCTAATAGCCACAGTCACTAACCAGCTCTGACCTATGTTTCTAAAAATTATGTTTCAAATGGTGCATTCAACCGACGCAAAGTTCGGTTTTCCTTTGAAGGATAATGTTTCCATTATAACGTTTATAGATTCAAGCAATTAAATGGAAAGCAGATAATTATGGGCATCGCCCCTGAGTCACCTCTCTAACTCACACATAAACATTTTTACTGACGCGTACCTATTACCAGCACAATTAAATAAGTCATCAACCGTAACTTGGAGGACTATGCTCATTTAAACGGGTTAAAAATCACAACATGGTATTTACGCTGTTTCACGCTCATTTGAGGGATAGTTCAATTTTTCTTTTTTTACTCTCCGGGGAAAGATTACCTGTGATGGTTAACTGCCTCAACGTACTTCAAAATTAATCACTTTCGGGATTAATAACACTTTTCAAGAACGGTAAATGTCTTTTTAAAAAGGCACGTTTCAGAATTAACGAAGGACGCCCACTAATTTACACGTGATAACCTCCTCCTCTAGTCATCACAACCCTAGCTCCAAATTAGAAATTTAATTCGATTAAGAAGTCAAACTACAAGGTCAAAATGAGCATAGAATTGGCATTCCCAGACACGTATGTCCGTTACTGGTGAAAAAACTGTTTTACGCAGACGAGTTCATTGAAGGTAGTACGAACCAAAGGGAGGAATTTCACCATCAGTTTTGTACCAATAATTTGGCACATGGCATAAGGTGAAACGAGAGGAGTTTTGCGTTTTGTTCCTGAAATTTAGAACCCAATTCAGAAATACTGAAGACGCACGTAGTATGGCATTGCATATGCAATCAGGCCACACCTGACATTTCCTACTATTGTGACCATGACTGCTGAGCGACAAAACTGTGACTTTCACTAGATATGTGCGACACCTAGTGAATTTCCCTTGTGGTGGTCGTTGACTAACAGTTATGGGATTAGATATATCTTTCTGTTACAGCATGAAATACACATTTTTAATTTTCCTATCCGTTAAAATTTGCCTAACCATAGTGCGTTCCTCTAATAGCATCTACTACGACACAATGTTCACACAAAGACATCGGAAGGAACCAAAACGTGATTCTCATACGCTCTATGTACGGAGAGCAGACGGTAGTGATCAGATGCACTGAAAGAATCGAATAAGTAAAACTGAAACAAGGACTAAGACAGGGATATTGAGTATTGCTTTTGATTTTCATTTTCATAGATTTTATTTCCTTTGATCATGATTATCGAGAAGGCAATACACAGAATCGACGAGAAAACAAAATACGGTGCATGATTCAACTATCATTATGCTCCGGGATGAACGATTATTGTGCTACTATTTGCCCGTCAAAATGGCCTCAGGGAAAATATTACATGGAATGGTTGTTTGGAAATACAAAATAATATCGAAAATTAAATAGAATAGCCTATGAAGAAATACTTCGAGCCACTAGAGAAAAAAGAATTTTACGGAATACACTCACAAAAGGAAGAGAAACAATGACATGACATGACTGTTTAGTGAATACCGCATTTGAAGTAACCCTGAAATAATAACAGCAGAGATAGGCCAAGAGCCCTAGGATAAACAGACTCTGGAAAATTGTATAATTGTGGGGGTAGAATGAAGAAGTGACTGGATTTCTTGTGGATCTACCACAAACCAAGCTTCAAACTAATAACCCCTTTCCAGAATCCACTGTTATCACTAATTAACTTTATAAAAAAGTTCTCTAGATGACAAGTCCGAGAAGAGCTTACATTTACCTCTCCTCAAGCTTCAAGCCACGATATTGTTAAAAGCTACCATTAGTTGCCAATTTGCCAAATGTTTCCATTGAAAAATACAATAGACTTCAATAGATTAGATACAATATTAGGGAGCTTATAGGGGATATTCATTGGTGACACAATAACAAGTTGGGTATGGTGACGTTAAAATCAAAATGATACACCCTAACTGTGTACTAGAAAAGGTATTTCTGCCTGCATTCCAGGCTGCCAACCTCTCTCCGAAAAGTCTTCCGCCCAAAAGGATCACAACCCAGGTAAAAATTTTAGGAAGAAGAAAAAATGTACCATTCATTGAATAATATAACCTGCATAACGGTTCTTTCTTGCCAAGGGTCCCATTTTCTTTCCAACCCTGTCCCAAACTACCAATCTAGACCCTGGAAGGGAAAACGTTATAGAGTCAGGTGAGATGTGGTGGAAACGATCCATAATCTAAGAAATAAGGTACAAAATTTGCAATTTCC